>JASDQU010503876.1:32783-51455 GCA_032191745.1 Picea mariana
AAAGGACTATATTTTTTTTTGCCCCATTTTTTTTCATTTTTGGTTTTATGGGGTTTAGTATGGTCTAAAGTTCTCGACATTAACTAACAGAATGCTTCTACAGTTTACCTGGGGAAGTCGTTACGAAGTTCCCTGCCAACGAGAAGAAATGACTAACCCACATACTTGTGCCATAGCCTGTGATTCTATATCTACTAACTGAATATTCTGCAATAGATTTCATTTGCCAACGACAGGGTAAGCGACCCAAGAAATGACTAACCCACATTTTGGTGCCATAGCCTGTGATTCTATATCTTCCAACTGAATATTCTGCAATAGATTTTATTTCTATCAGGAAATATTCCAACTGAATATTCTGCAATAGATTTCATTTCTATCAGGAAATATTCAAAGGGAGATGGAATTGTTCCTATATTTCCCAATCTTCTAACTTGATAAGTTACATAGCCCGATCTCCTAATCTTATAATTTGATGAGCTACATAGCCCGATTATTGAGATGCTACAATTATATGAGAATTATTCTGTTGTCAATGAAACAAGCACTTCTAACATTTCACTTGAACCAACAACGTACACAATGTTTTGCAACACCAGGCAGGACTGACCTGACCCAACTATAGGCTCTTAATGTGAATCGAGAAAGCTCTGTATCTCCATTTGTAAGAGACAATAGATTTATTCTCAAGGTGTAGCGCTATGAAGGCATCAGTTTTTGCTAAATTCGGGCTTAACGTTAACTTGTCTTACAAGTTAACGTTTTTCACAATCTGTTTTTCACCAAAGGGATACATCTTACCAGAGAATGAATTTGGTTTTTGAGTTTGAGTGGACTTAATGGTTAAGAATATGTGTTTCCTGAAGAAATTCCAGGCTCCTTCTTCCAGGCTCCTTAAGGCTGTCAAGACAAGTCTGAAATTTGTCTGTTACAAGGTCACCAACAAGTCTTACCAGAGAATGAATTTGGTTTTTGAGTTTGAGTGGACCTAATGGTTAAGAATACGTGTTTCCTGAAGAAATTCCAGACTCCTTAAGGCTGTCAAAACAAGTCTGAAATTTGTCTGTCACAAGGTCACTAACAAGTCTGATTTTTCCACAGTTTTATCACTAACAGGTCTGATTTTTCCACAGTTTTATGACTGCTAACAGGTCTGTTCTTGCTGCTGTTTAAGATCTTTTAGGACTGATTTAAAGCTCATTTACTGCTGTTGTTTAAGGATTAATTAAGGATGGTTTGCTGTCCACTATTAGCTCCTTAAACATGTATGAAAACAATAAATTTACCTCTGATTTTTTCCATTTAAACAAACCACAGATTTATACTGAGATTTTGGTCAACGTGACCATGGAAAAACCAGTGGGAAAACCTTGAAGAGAGGAAATATGAGCACTCAGATTTTGATCAACTTGACCCTTGGAAAAACCACAGTGGGAAAAATGGGAAAAACCTTGAAGAGGAAGAAATATGAGCACGGCAGAGAATATGAGTAAAGAACAGATTTTAAGCAGCCAACTTATCTCAAGTTTGGCAGCCTCTTCTTCTTTGGAAACTGTGCAAGCAATTAGCCTAGGAATCTGTGCCCTCAATTTCAGACTTTGAGCTCTGTACTTTTCCCGCAGAAGCTGTTGTACAAAACCTTGGAATCTGTGCCCTCAACAAGGAAGAAACTCACCTTTCCTCCACAAGCTAGTGCGCCCTCCCTCCTCCACAAGCTAGTGCGCCCTCTCTGCTAGAGTGTGCCCTCTTCCTCTTGTACGTCCTCTTTCACAAAGTGTGTCCTTCTTTTCTCCTTCTTCAATACTTTTTTATCCTTTTTCTACTGTTGTTATGGATAAGTTCCACAAACATACTTGGGATCTACTGTTGTTATGGATAAGTTCCACAAACATACTTGGGAGAAAGCGCTAGGGAGAAAGAAGAAGTACTACATTGAAGAGTTTAACCCCACTCATAACCATTAGCAAAAGGCGTACATAGGGGCCAATATTGCTTGGAGATCTAAAATTCTTATTGCTCAATTAAGGACTAATTCTCATCAACTCCGTTGTGAAACAGGGCGCTGGAAAAGACCAAAAGAAAAGTGGGAAGAAAGAGTATGTATTTTGTGCTCGTCCGGAAAAGTGGAAACAGAAAAACATTTCATTTTAGAATGCGAGGCCCTCAAAGACAGCAGGAAAAATTATGCAGGTATTCTGGTAGCTAGTTCTTGGGATAATCTATTCAGCAAAGAGTTTGTTGAGAAGCTGGGAGCGATTATTGTAAAACTTCACAGGAAAAGGGCCGAATACAAAAGCCAAATGGAAAAACAATCTGTCCCATAGGCTATTTTTAGCCTCGTGGACGTTAAAAATTCTTTCCTTCTTTCTTTCTTTCCTCTTCTCGCACTCACAAGTGAACATCAAGATTTTTTTTTTCTTTTTCTCCTCTTCTCGCACTCACAAGTGAACAATGAGCCTCCCTTCTCGAGTTTCCCTTCTCCTCATACTTTTCTTTAACCTCTTTATTAGGTTAACCTAAAGAACCAATAGCTCTTCATACTTTTCTTTAACCTCCTTATTAGGCTAACCTAAAGAACTAATAGCTAGGATTAAATCTTAGCCAACCAAGATCAAGGGTGGAGTAGACTTCCCCTTTACTTAAGTTCCCTAAGTCACTTTATGATTAATGAGCTTATAAAGTCACTTTGATTTTATAACATAAAGTAAAGTGAATGAGGGGTACTTTTTTCCCTTTAGTGTAAGACACATCAATAACACTAGGGAACCACTTTCCAAGGTACCAAAACTCAACATTTCCTCCCAAGAGGTAGGTCTGCACATCTTCGTAGTCTTTAGCTTTTAGGGAGTCTTGTCCCACGAGCAAGGGGGTCTCATACACCAATTTGGTTTGTGAGAGGGAGTCTCTTGTTCCACAAACAAGAGGTTTCATACACCAATTTGGTGTTTGCTTGGTTTTGACCTTAAAATTAGATTATTATTATTATTATTATTTATATTTCTTGCTAATGCTCTTCTTTTAAAGCATTTCGTCAACCATTTTTTCCATATTCTCCTTTTTCCACCTTCTCCACTCCATCCCCCGAATATTCCCTAAAACTCCTCATCATAGCCCAAGTTTTCAACAAGGATCACATTTAGAAAACGCTCCCAAAACTTTACCCCATATAGGATGGGGAGTGAGGTGTATGCTCTTGAGCCACGTCTCCAACCTTAATGTTCCTAAGGAGATCCCATCACACTTCTTGGATCCCTCTTCTTATTTCCACGTCGATGTACCATGTTGGCAATCAAAATACAAAGGGAATGGTGGGTATTGAAAACCATCAAAGTACCCTTCGCACCTATAAGGGCCTTCTCCTCCATACCATCTCAAAATTTCTTCCTCTAAGCTAGATTCTTCATTCACCATGGACATTTTATGTTTACAAAGCAATCAATAACTGGTCAGGATTAGCTAGACGAGGTTTTATGCTTCTTCATTGAGTCTTCTAAAGACAAAATATAAGGAGAGTTTAAAACTCCTTAACAAGGGTAAGGACATGAATTTTAAGGACATTTGACAACTAAATAAGGAGGGTGATGTTTCTCCTACAAAGGCATTGCATTGCATTACGACAGTTGGACAATAAGCAATGAACTACCTTTACACACACACACACACACACACATTTTAACCATGGGAATCTGTAACTAATGGGTTTGATCTGGGCTAGGCTTAAGATCAAGTCTACTTGTTGCCACTGTAACCCAAGAGTACCTCCAACAACCTGCAAGCCAGATATACCAATAACTTGTGACTTAGCAAGGGTCGAGGCATCTCGAAGCCCATTAGAGTGGACCTCTATCCCAAGGGTTGTCCACCCTTCTAGCTTTATCACAACAGACCAACATGTCCACTTTGAGGGAATTAAAATTGGGTGGGGAGGATAACAAACATGCTACCCAACCACTCGAGCTATAAACCTGGGATGGGTTACCTTTATATATTATTCCACCAACACGAAAAGGTTGAAGGCATAACAAACCCTACTATATTATTTTTGTGTTTGCCTCTACTACATTATTGGTGGCAATCCCTAATCCCCAAGCGAACTTCTACCAAACTGTCTTTCCTTCATTCCAAACGAGGCCTCTAACTCCTACCATATGTGGATTTCCCTTGAAGGAAACATTAGAAAGGTGATGAGATTTCTTCATTGATTTACCTCGTCATAAATGTATTTGAAAGGGGAGAGTTTGTAAGGGATATTATTATTATCTTATCACAGGTCATCAAGTTGCACATCTACATATATTTGAGCCATAATATTTCAAATTGAGTTAGCTATGAGGTAAGCTTTGAGCCCCCATGGTTTGATATCAAACTCTCCTTGAGCATCGAGATAACTAGGTTTGTTTTGTTGTACTCTCCTTGAGCTAATTTCTTTCTAAAGATTTTACCAATTCTTGTAATCATAACTTCCATGTGATAAACCTAGGAAGTAAATTACAAAGAGGATTAGAGGTTTTTGAGAATTTCCATGTGACAAATTTTTGTGTCAACACCAACAAACAATTCCCATTTTTCTTGTTTTCCCTAATGAAGCCAAAATTTTATTCAAGAAATAGGGACCCTCTTTATGCTTTCAAGCCTTTTTTTCATTTCAAAAGAACTTAGGTTTCACTTCTGTAAGTTTGAGATCTTTACCCTTCCTCTTACTTAGCAAATTCACCATCTCCCTGACTCGTCGATACATGTAATGTCGATGGAGGAAACATCTTACTCGTCGATACGACGGAAATATCTTCCTTCCTTAGCTGATACACTCAGTTTCGATGACTTAATCATTTCTTTGCCAATGCAAGTGATGAGCCAACACTTGGCCTTTTTTGACAACTCATTCATTTTTTCGACGCTCCATCTTTCTTTCCCCTTCAAAACGTCGTGAACGATCTTTCTTCGGTTATCGATACATCAACATTGGATCCCTTTCTCCGTGTCGACACTTTGCTTCTTTATCTTCCATCCATTTTCGACACTCAGGGGCCAATCTACAATCCGGTGCCGATGTATCAATGCTTGATCTCCCTCTCGACATCGATAGGTTGACACCCTATCTTCCTTTGACCTCCAATATAGTGATTTGAGCCATCTTTTGGCACGTGTAAAGGTCAAATCCATGCTCGTTGTTTCATCTTTTTGCCTGAAGGGCCCAACGGGGGGCTATATAAACCTCGTTTCTCCCCCTTCCATTTCATTGTTTCCACACCAAGCCACAAGAGCGCAAAGAAAAAGAGAATCCTCGACTGCTGAGCTTCCTTCTCGACCACTGGCCCTTTGTCTCTAACATCTCAATGCTCCATTGTCGGTAAGTTACTTAACACTTACTCTTTTCCATTCTTCTTATTTCGTAGCTTTAAGGGTCTCTTTTCGTTTATGTATATGTACGAAGGGTTTAACCTAGGTCCATTGTTATTGTTATCACATAAAGTTGTCAAGGGTCGCAGGATGACCAAGTCCTTTGTTGCACAGGGACGTCCAAGCACAGGACTCAAAAGCAATCAGTTTCAGGGTTGAAATACAAACAATCGACAAGTTCATTTTTCAACGACAGAGATCCCAGGAGCAGTTCAGATCAACGACTCTCGTGCATTTAGAATGTCAAAGTTGTGTAAGGATTAACGACCAGGCAAAAGCCCCGGAGTTGCAGATCAAGCGCCACACGTCCTCCCCCAGCGGACAGTCATGATTTACTTCCGAACTTTTTCCTTTCGAGACTTACCCTCTCGTTTTCCTCCGGAGTACTTTCTCTCAAAGTTGCAGATCCGAAGCCACACGTCCTCCAGAATGGGCGATTAGGATTTACTTCAGGAGTTTCGGCTTCCCCGCTCCCGTTTTCCTCCGGAGTGTGCAGATCTCTACCGCGTGTCCCTCCAGATTGACGGTCATGATTTACTTCGGGACCTCGGGACCTTTGCCTTTCGGGACTTCCCCTCTCGCTTTCCTTCGGAGTACTTTCTCCCAGAGTTGCAGATCCGACGCCACGCGTCCTCCAGAGCGGACGATCAAGATTCACTTCGGGGGTTTGGGCTTCGAGAGTTTTGGCTTCTCCACTCCCGATTTCCTCCGGAGTACTTTTCTCTCGGAGTTCACAGATCTTTGCCACGTGTCCTTCCAGATTTAACGATGGTAGTTTACTTCGGGACTTCGAGCTTCGGGAGCTTCAACCTCTCCACTCCCGATTTCCTCTGGAGTACTTTTTCCCGAAGTCCACAAATCTCTGTCGTGTGTCCTCTTCAGATCAACGGTCATTGTTCATTTCGAAGCTTCAACTTTCATTTCAGGTCGTCATGTCACCTGGGCTCGTACTATTATGAGAGTTATGCCAGCTCTACATGTCCGAAATGCCAAAGTACTTGGCACTCATCAGTTCTGACATGTGGCACCCTCATTAGTGGTGACATGTGGCATCCATCTGGGGTCGACACGTGGCACTCATTCTAGGCCATTTGGTTGCATCATTCGCTCATTTTCGTGTGACACATGTCACCCCTCTTTTCATGATACGTCAACATAGTGACGTCAGGCGACCACGTCAACATCGAGAGATCGTCCTCTAGGAGGTGTTATTGTTCAACGTCAAAAGTCCTCGAGCGCCAAAAGTAGCACCATCTCTTAGTGCAGTTAGAAGGATCCTAGCATTGGCGGGCGGGGAAACTGTAGTGGGAGTGCTAAATTAGCAAAGGTGGCCAGATCACGGACCGCGACTAGATCAACGACCACACTTCATTGCGGGGACACAACTTGCTCGAATGATAAAATTCTTGAGCGGTCCCGAAATCGAAACCGTGGTATAACGAAAGAGCTACATGGCAGAAGGTGGTGAATTTCGAGCTCAAAAGCGGTGTGGGTCCAAACTACCTTTGACAACCCCGCAAGCACATGCTTATATAACGTCAAATCCGAGAGTAGCACGTGGCCGCCCCCTAGGCATTAAGCCTCGTTGCGATCCCGAGGAAAAAAACAGTTAATGAAAAATGAGTGGTGGTTGAAACCTCGGCGCACTCTATAAATAGAAAGCATGGAGGGTCTGGTCGTGGAGACAAAACTGTCAGCCCGAGGTACCACGATGGACGGTTTTTCCTGCAGGCCCATGATGATCTGAGCTTGCATCTGACAGAAGGATACATGCACAGTCTGACAGAAGGATGCATAGATGAAGAGCCTTGGACGGGATGGCCATATGACTCTCCTAGCGGTTGTCCACTAATCTGAGGATAAATAGATCAATTTAAGAATTTGTTATGGTCGATGATTGAGCATAGCTCCATTTTTGTAATATTTTGATAATAGAGTTGTTCTCTGGTTGTGTATGGGACCTGAGACTTTCTCATTAATAGAAGTCAGTTTCTTTCATCATCTTGTTTACTGTTGTGCTGAAACACTCGTGCATGGATGATCCAGACGAGATGTTGTAATTGTATTGTAATGGAGGTTCGATTATAATGTTGCTATGATCTATTTCAGTATTTTCTTTCGTTGTCTTGCTTCCTTTGGTGTTGAAATACTCGTGCATGGATGATTAAGACGAGACGTCGTAGTTGCATTGTAATGGAGGTTTGATTATAATGTTCATATGATCTATTTAAGTATTTTAAACTTAAGTTCAAGAGTGCTCTTGTGCCTGAGTTTTTCTTCACCAAGCTACTTGAAGGCCAGATGCTCATGGCAGAATTGTCCAATTTCCTCACTAAGTCTTCCTTCTACTCACCTTTAGCCTTAAACCACTGACTGAAGTTAATGAAAACCTCATTTGCTTATGCATTGCTAGCCTAGTTTTCTGTGTTAAAACATTCTTATGCCGTCCATCTGACCTCCACTCATAAACTTACCTCCACAAACATTTTCATGGGTACTGGGCTTATCCTCTTGCAGTCTGAGGGTGACTCTCAGTGCTAACATTAATGGCGTCGTTGCTGGGGACAAAAGTGAATATATCTTCCCTGGAAGAACGACAATGAATAGATCTAGTTTTAGATGGTGAACTGAAGCTGGACGCATTGTTTTGACTGCTCATCTTTCACCATGGTGTCTCCATTGTTCGGACATCTATTGATGACTCCACTGGTTTGAAATGGACAAGATTTTAGTTTAGATGTATGCTTTCTGCAATTTTTCAAAGATAGTTGGTTTCCCTAATCCAGTGCCTAGTAGAGATGAATGGGAAAGTAGCCTTCCTAAATTTCGAGGAGAAGAGTGGGAAGTACCAGCTGAACATTTGCTAGATTTTCATGATTTTATCCATCAACTTCATATCGTGCATGAATATGTTCAGATAAAGTTTTTCAGGTATTCATTAGAGGGGATTGCTCACGATAGGTGTTGATCTCTTCCAATTGCAAGTATCAGCGCTTTGGTAGGTTTTCATGCAACTTTTAATTCATTTTGTAAAGAGTATTTTTCAGTTGAACATCTTTTTGAAGACTGTTGTGATGAGTTTCCTTTACTTCATAAAGATTCTGCTAGTCACAAAAACCAAATTTGTGATTAAGCATTTATTATAGAAGAAAGCATTTTCCATGAAGATCAAGAGGTGTTGAATGATATTCACTATGATAGAAATAACATAGAAACATCTGGCATCATATCAGATGTATATGTTGTTTATGAATATCAACATGTCTCTTTTGAATATTTTGATGTCGAAGAGCAAGTGTATTCTGCAGTAGATATTTTTCCTGACTATGAAGCTGAGATAAATGATAAGCTAGTTAAAAAAACTAGGGAAGATTCCTCTTTGTTTTTTGCTAGCTTTTCAGAATTGAAGGCAGATTTTGTTTGCTGCTCTTATGAAGAAAATGCATAGGATATTTTTGTTCTTGAAATAGATGTTTTTTGGCAGCCCTGCTTATGATGAAGAAGTTGTTTCAAATACTAACAAAAAACAACCAATTTTTGATGAATATCCCAACGAAGATGATGAAGAGCAGAGTTTCTTCATGGCTTCTTTGGAACCTCGTAGCATGGTTCCTGTATATGATAATTATGAATCTGATCCTTGGGAGGGCCATGAAGGAGAAAATGAAGAGTTAAATGTGCAGCTTATCTCATGTCCAACACTTATAAATGAGCAAATATCACCTGGGATTAGCAAGCCTGCATCAATCCTTTATCCACCTGTACACGGTGAGAACATCAAACAACAGGTGAGCAATGATGAAATAAATGAGGTAACTTTTTACCAGTTTAGTGTGCTTTATTATAAATTTTATGACACTATGGGGTTATATATGGAGTTGAGTTTTCCAAAAGCATTGGAGCTTGCAAAATTATTCATCTTATCATCATTTGGGGGTATTGTCAGTGTTCCAAAACATGTTTTCATTCTGTTGTCATACTTCCCTTACCTTTTATGGATCATTTGCAGTGAAAATAAGAATTATGTTACCAAACAATTACTTGGGTGGCTATGGTGGAAGTTTGTTTTCACCTAACGCAATGTAAAAATCGGTTAGTATAGGCTTGTACATAAATAAACTCCATCTAGAGCATGTATGTTTGTTTTCTTTTTGTAAGTAGAGTAGTCTACATGTTAGCCTATTTTCCTCAGCAAGATGTATTTGAGATCAAGTCCACAACCCAACAGCCAAGGCACTGGAACTACTTGTTCTTGGTAGCTCATAGGGAGCATGCCATCCCCTATGGAGCCAAATGTTATCACATAAAGTTTTCAAGGGTCGAAGGACGACCAAGTCCTTTGTTGCACAGGAAACGCCCAAGCGTAGGGCTCAAAAGTTTTCCATTTCGGGCTTGAAATACAAACAACCGACAAGTTCATTTTTCAGCGGCAGAGATCCCAGAAGTAGTTCATATCAACGACTCTCGTGCATTCAGAATGTCAAAGTTGCGTAAGGATTAACGACCAGGCACAAGCCCCAGAGTTGCAGATCAAGTGCCACACGTCCTCCTCCAACAGATGGTCATGATTTACTTTTGGACTTCGGGACTTTTGCCTTTTGGGACTTCCCCTCTCGTTTTCCTTCGGAGTACGTTCTCACAGAGTTGCAGATCCGGTGCCACATGTCCTCTAGAACGAACAATTAGGATTTACTTTGGGAGTTTGGGCTTCGGGAGTTTCGACTTCCCCGCTCCCTTTTTCCTCCAGAGTACTTTTCTCCCGGAGTGCATGGATCTCTGCCACGTTTCCCTCCAGATCGACAGTCATGATTTACTTCGGGACTTCGAGACTTTTTCCTTTTGAGACTTCCCCTCTCGTTTTCCTCTGACGTACTTTCTCCCAGAGTTGCAGATCCGATGCCATGCGTCCTCCAGAGTGAACGATCAAGATTCACTTCGGGGGTTCAGGCTTCGAGAGTTTTGGCTTCTCCACTCCCGATTTTCTCCGGAGTACTTTTCTTCCGGAGTTCACAGATCTTTGTCGCGTGTCCTTCCAGATCTAACGATGGTAGTTTACTTTGGGACTTCGAGCTTCGAGAGTTTCAACCTCTCCACTTCTGATTTCCTCCTGAGTACTTTCTCCCGGAGTCCACAGGTCTCTATTGCGTGTCCTCATCATATCGATGGTCGTTTTTCATTGCAGAGCTTCAACTTTCATTTCAGGTCGCCATGTCACCCGGGCCCGTACTATTCCAAGAGTTATTCCAGCGCTACATGTCCGAAATGATAAAGTACTTGGTACCCATCAGTGCTGACATGTGGCGTCCTCATCAGTCATCACATGTGACATCCATCTGGCGTCGACACATGGCACTCATTCCAGGCCATTTGGTTGCGTCATTTGCTCGATTCCGTATGACACGTGTCACCCCTCTTTTCATGACACGTCAACATAGTGACGTCAGGCCACGACATCAACATCGGGAGATCATCCTCTAGGAGGTGTTATTGTTTAGCGTCAAAAGTCCCTGAGCACAAAAAGTAGCGCCATCTCTAAGTGCAGCTAGAAGGATCCTAGAGTTGGCGAGTAATTAAACTGTAGAGGGGGTGCTAAATTAGCAGAGGTGCCCAAATCGTGGACCACGACTAGATCAACGACCACGCTTCATTGTGGGGACCCAACTTGCTTGAATGATAAAATTCTTGAGTGGTTCCGAAATCGAAACCATGGTATAGTGAAAGAGGTACGTGGCGGAAGGTGGTGAATTGCGGGCTCAAAAGCGGTGTGGGTCCAAACCGCCTTCGACGACCCCGCAATCACGTGCTTATATAATGTCAAATCTGAGAGTAGCACGTGGCCGCCCCCTAGGAATTAAGCCTCATTGCGATCCCGAGGAAAAAAAACAGTTAATGAAAAAGGAGTGGTGGTTGAAACATCAAATTACTTTGTAAATAGAAAGCATGGAGGATCTGGCCGTGGAGACAAAAATGTCAGCCCGAGGTACCACGATGGACGGTTTTTCCTGCAGACCCATGCTGATCTGAGCTTGCGTCTGACAGAAGGATACAGACACAGTTTGACAGAAGGATGCACATATGAAGAGCCTTGGACGAGATGGCCAGATGACTCTGCTATCAGTTGTCCACTGATCCGAGGATAAATAGATCAATTTAAGAATTTGTTATGGTCGATGATTGAGCAGAGCTCCCTTTTTGTAATATTTTGATAACAAAGTTGTTCTCTGGTTGTGTATGGGACCTGAGACTTTCTCATTAATAGAAGTTAGTTTCTTTCATCATCTTGTTTACTCTTGTTCCGAAACACTCGTGCATGGATGATCCAGACGAGATGTAGTAGTTGTATTGTAATGGAGGTTTGATTATAATCCTGCTATAATCTGTTTCAGTGTTTTCTTTCGTTGTCTTGCTTCCTCTGCTGCTGAAATAATCGTGCATGGATGATCCAGATGAGACATAGTTGCATTGTAATGGAGGTTTTATTATAATGCTGCTATGATCTGTTTCAGTATTTTAAACTTAAGTTCAAGAGTGCTCTTGTGCCTGAGTTTTTCTTCACCAAGTTGCTTGAAGGCCGAATGCTCATGGAAGACATGTCCACTTTCCTCACTAAGTCTTCCTTGTACTCACCTTTAGCTTTAAACCACTGAATGAAGTTAATGAGAACCTCATTTGCTTATGCATTGCTAGCCCAATTTTCTGTGTTAAAACATTCTTATGCTGAGCTATGTCCATCTGACCTCCACTAATAAACCTACCTCCACAAACATTTTGATGGGTACTAGGCTTATCCTCTTGTAGTCTGAGGGTGACTCTCAGTGCTAATAATTATAAGCATCATTCTCATTCCCATTTCTCTTCCTTTATGCCTTGTTCGAACCCCTCGACCCTGTATGCCCAACCAACTACAATTTTCTCCTCCCGTTCACGAAGGCACTTCCTCCTACCCTTGGCACTACTAAACTGTGGTTCCCAAACCTGTCTTTGGTCACTCTTTGAATCACGTACCCCTGAAGTTGAATTGGCCATCCCCGCCTATGTTCAGAGGGTGACATTCTGACGCATCCGCACCTGCAGGCACACCTGCTCATAGGATCTTCTCCTCCTCATGGCCCGAAGAACTCCAAGGTTCTTCTATTTCCCTAACGGGAAATCCGCACCCAAAGATCTTCTCGTGCGACTTCCCTCTCTTTACTTATTGGGAAATCGGAACTCGCGACTTCGCGAACTCAAAGGTCGATTGCTGGGCTCTCGAATCCCCAAGACCCGATGGCCAGTCAACGCTGACTTCCTCCTATCAGAACTTCTGCTCTGTCGCGATTTCGCTACTCGCGATATCGAACACTTTGGTTTACTGACTCCCGATACCCGATGTGCCGAAACTCTGACGCACACGTGTGGGTTGACCTTTCAACGGTCCCATCACTTCTATCGGGATTTCGGGGTTCGAAGGATCGCGAATCCTGATGTCAATGTTTCACTACTTCTCACTGCGAAACCCCGATGACTTATGCCACCTGTCTTCCACTCTGACTCTTGTGGACCCACTGTCCTTTCCCCGTCGGGATATCGCGTATCGGGATTCCAAGCTGCAAGATTATCCTGTCCTCAAGACCTTCGATATGTCGAACCCTGACTTCGTCAGACTACCTGACAAGTGTCCCCACTGATGAACGGTTATGATCTATCAGGATATCGTGCTTCGCGATTTCGCAATTCTTGTTGCAATAATTTTGAGCTTCGACTCACGAAACCCCGATACACGAACTCACGTGTAAATCCAACGACCATTGTGGCTCGGATCAACGCTCTTCCCCTCCTGATCTTTTAACCTCTCGGGAATACCTGCGGTATCTCCCCTGCACCTTGGTGAGATCTGACGATCCACGGGATGTCGCGAATTCTCCTCGGAGAATATTGACCGTCCGTTCCTCCTAATGGATTTCCGCGAAATGAACAAAATACTTTCCCCACGAAGACTTGTTCACCTGCGCGCAAACTTGCAGCGCCTGCTTGAAAACTTCAACCACAACTTCTCTGTGCAATCCTTCCTCGAATTCAAAGGTCTATCCTTCTTGGGCTTCCTTACGAATCTTAAGTCCTCCAGAAAGAAACTTGCGCGCACTCCTTGCGGCAAACCTTCAACGACGTCTGAGTGTTGAAGTTTCTCGACTCTGCGCCCTCTTGTAGTAGCAGTCTTTCAGTTCCTTACTCAGGTTCGCAACCTTGAGACTTACTCTTGGCCTGCGCACTCCTTGCACGGCTCCTATGCCCAACCGCACCTTCGAGGAATTGAGAACAAAAGCTAACTCTAATTGAACCCTTCTGTCAACGCACTCCTTGCGGACAATTCGACTGCACTCCTTGCAGGAATCTCTGGCTCAAAATAGAGAAACAATTGAAACTCATTCCCTCACCCTCTCAGACTTCAATTCAAACATGAAATCACATACACAACACATAAAAGCAAATGTATGACAGGAAGCAAACATTCATGAGCATATCAATAACAAATACACATAGAACAACACAAACCATGAATTTGAATCAAAGCTTTCTTCTATTAATTCGAATATCCGTACATGGGTGTTCTTCATACAATTCTCTGCTTGCTCTTCTTCCTGCCTCTGAATTGATAATGTTACAATATACAATGAGGGTGTCTATATCCCGTTTCCCTCTTGCGCTCCAAAGCTATCAAATCTAGAATTAAAATCCTATCTACCTGCATTAACTATATTAAATGCCGTCTATCTACTAAAGGACGAGAGCTATCCGCTCAAGGCCCATTACAATATACAAGTGTGCCTCATCTTAAATGACTCATTTAAGATTTGCGCAACAATTTCAAAGCATTTTCAAAATTTGTGCTGGCTTGTCTAGCTGTCCTTCGCTTCCGCGCTGGCTTGCTTGATGAGTTGGCGATGCTCCTGCATCATACTCCCTCGCCTGAAAACTTTCATGGGCTTCTGTCCATGAGCTCCTGCACGGTCTGTTCATGCTTCTGTATCTCAGCTTCGGTCTCCCAGCTGGCATCTTCAACTAGATGGTTCTTCCATTTGACCAGATACTCATAGTATTCTTTCCTTCTGGTCTTCTTACCCACTCGCTTGTCCAGTATGGATTCCATCTGCGGCTTCTCTGCAACTGGCAATTGTTTCATCCACTGGATCACTGGCTCCTCAGTTCCAATGTCTGCTTCTTCAGTCCTGTATGGGTATAAATCTGCGACATTGAATATCGGAGATATTCCGATCCCATCCGGTAGCTCGATCTCATAAGCATTTTCTCCGAATTTTCTCAAGACCTTGCATGGCCCGATTTTCTTCATCTTCAGCTTATTGTATGTTCCTCTCGGGAACCTTTCTTTCCTCAAATGTGTTAGAACTAGATCACCAACTTCAAAATGAAATTGTCTCCTGTGCTAATCTGCTCTGCGCTTATACTCCTAGCTTGATTCCAACAACCGCTCCTTCACCCTGCTGTGAAGTTCTTTCATCGCTTCAGCGAACTCTTCTACACTAGCGCTGCTAGTAGCAGTCTGTTCTAAATCCCTCAGTTCAGAAACTCCTCTCGGCTGCATACCATACACAATCTGAAATGGACTCTTCCCTATGCTTCTGTTCACTGAATCATTGTATGCAAACTCTGCCTGTGGTAATATATGGTCCCAACTGCTGTGGTGTTCTGTCACCAAGCTTCTTAGCAAGTCTCCCAGACTTCTGTTGACCACTTCTGTTTGTCCATCTGTCTGAGGATGATAAGCAGAACTAAACATCAAGTTAGTTCCCAGCTTCTTCCATAAGGTCCTCCAAAAATGCCTTATGAACTTAGTGTCTCTGTCCGAAACTATACTCTTCGGCAACCCATGAAGTCGAATGACCTCCTTGAAAAATAGGTTCGCGATGTGAGTCGCATCGCTGGTCTTCTGGCATGGGATGAAATGTGTCATCTTAGAAAACTTATCCACTACCACAAAGACTGAATCAACACCTCTTTGTGTCCTCGGCAACCCCAATAAAAAATCCATGCTTATAGCCTCCCACGACCTCTCTGGTATGGGCAATGGATGATAAAAACCTGCATTCTGCTTCCTCCCCTTCGAATGCTGGCAAACTCTACATCTGCCAACGAATCTCTTGACATTTGCTCGCATTCCCAGCCAAAAATATGACTCATTCAGCTTCACGAATGTTTTGTCATGGCCAAAGTGTCCTGCTAAGCCTCCGCTGTGTTTCTCTTTTAACAAGTTCTCCCTCATGGGGCATTTCGGAATACACAGCTGATTGTTTCTAAACAACAATCCTTCCTGGATCATGTAGTCTATCCAAGGGCTTCTGTCTCTGAGAACTGGATTCTCAGCTGCTTCATACGCCTCCCTGAAATCCTGATCATCTACGTACATGTTCTTGAGATCCTCAAAACCCAACGTTTTGACTCGGAACTCCTGCAACAACAAACACTTCCTGCTCAAAGCATCAACCACTTTGTTAGCAGTACCCGAAATGTGCTTAATCATAAATGTGAAATTCTGCATATACTCTACCCATTTTACATGTTTCTGATTCAACTTCTCCTATTGAGTCACAAACTGTAATGCGTGGTTATCACTGTACAAAACAAATTCCTTCGGGATCAAGTAATGCCTCCACTTATTCAACGCCTGTATGATGGCCAACAATTAAAATTTATGACCAAAAATCTAAATAATAAAATTTCAAGTCAACCACTTGAGAATTCTTTTCCCCTAATTGGTGATGTTCATATCCAACCTTATTTGAAAACTATATTAATAAATAATTTTATAATTTATTTTGTTAATAATAATTTATTTAAATTAAAAATTAAAATATTACTTAGGAAGATAAATTATTTATACATATTTACTTATAAAAAACTAAAACAACATTCACTATGAAAACCTATACTTCAGTTTCACTATACCACCATGTTACTAAGGAATGTCTACCTTTCAATCCATATTCCATCTTCAGGACAAGAAGCCTGGATTAAAAATCGAAGAGAAGCCCTTAATATAAATACTAAAGGAGAGAAACATAAACCTGAAAGGTCAACTAGAACCCTAATTTATTAATTAGTTTGAGTTTTAGTTTAAATTGTTTTTTAAGTTTAATTTATTTTGAAATTTATTTTTTTAGTGTTGATTTGATTCTAAAGATTTAGATTTAAAAGTTTTGATGTTTTTAGGTTCGTTTCACCTTCCTACCACATTTTTTCCTTGTAGTAAAGTTTATAAAAAGACATATAGTGGCAATTTGATTGTTGAACTGTCTATGTACAACATAAATTTGATAGATTCAAATTTGTCCTTTAAGCTTTTTATCTTGTCTTTCCAACTTTTTATCTTGTCTTTCCACTTGTTGAGATATATTAGGTTCAAGTTGAACCCTAATTTATTAATTAGTTTGAGTTTTAGTTTAAATTGTTTTTTAAGTTTTAATTTATTTTGAAATTTATCTTTTTAGTGTTGATTTGATTCTAAGGATTTAGATTTAAAAGTTTTGATGTTTTTAGGTTCGTTTCACCTTCCTACCACATTTTTTCCTTGTAGTAAAGTTTATAAAAAGACATATAGTGGCAATTTGATTGTTGAACGGTCTATGTACAACATAAATTTGATAGATTCAAATTTGTCCTTTAAGCTTCTTATCTTGTCTTTCCACTTGTTGAGATATATCAGGTTTAGGTTGATCCCTAATTTATTAATTAGTTTGAGTTTTAGTTTAAATTGTTTTTTAAGTTTTAATTTATTTTAAAATTTATCTGTTTAGTGTTGATTTGATTCTAAAGATTTAGATTTAAAAGTTTTGATGTTTTTAGGTTCGTTTCACCTTCCTACCACATTTTTTCCTTGTAGTAAAGTTTATAAAAAGACATATAGTGGCAATTTGATTGTTGAACTGTCTATGTACATGCATAAATTTGATAGATTCAAATTTGTCTTTTAAGCTTCTTATCTTGTCTTTCCACTTGTTGAGATATATCAGGTTCAGGTTGGATTTTGACCTTAGAATCTCCCACAACCATCATTTTCATATTGTTTCCATTGCCGCCAAGAAAGTGAGCTTTGACTATGTGATCTGTAATGATTTTTAGGTATATTCCAATGTCATATATTATCATATCCATCAAAAAATCAATTGAAGTGTCATCAAAATAGATTGGATTTAAAATAAATTCCATTTTATCTTCCTCTTCTTTGAGTGTGTAATCTTTGAATGATAGAATAATTTTGGCGACTATCATAGGATCCCTTCTATTCCAGTACTCAAACAATGTTTTATTTCTAACTTTCCAAATGCCCTAAATTATAAACCATTGCTTCAAATTTGTCTCTATGGAAGAACACTTCCATTCACTATCAATCTTCAAAAATTTTAACACTTCAAACCAAATTTTTTTGTGTTTTTAAACAATCCACAAAAAGATGGATTGCACTTTCTTCATTCTTTAAACATAGACTCTCCATGCAGTCTTTTAAACACAATCACATAAAGCGAGTCATTTTGATTGGGATGTTCACATCATAGATAGATTTGTACCACCATTTTCTCTTTTCCATATTGTTTTTGTATAAGATAGACTGATATGCTAGATTTGCACTCACTAGTGTCAATCTGTTCCATGACCAAACGAGCTTATCATTTGTATTTTTAAGGTGGATTTAAAATTGATACAACTATAAAAACCTATACATTCATAATAGAAATATGAATTTAAATAAAAGAAACAAATAACACAATTAACATTTCAGTTTTTAAATATTAAAAAAAACGAAATAGACAACTACATAAGATTTATGGTTTCACTAAATTAAGAAATCAATCCGTCACTATCATCATAACTCTTTTCCGTCTCAGTTAAAATTGGCACCAAATGCAACCCACAAAAATGAAATGGAAACTGGCAAACACTCAACCTATTCTAAAAATATGTGGTTAATAATGAAGTGCTGCCACTTGGCACTAGACTCACCGTTCACCGACATTAACCTAACAATTATTGTTTTTATACATATATATTTTTGGCGTAAAAATGATTATAATTTAGCTATTAAGGAATAATAAGGACAGTTTTTGCTAATTAATATCAATTAATATAACTTAAATCATCACTATTATTTAATTACATTTTAAATAAATTCATCAATATTATTAATTATTTAAAAAAAATATTACGTCAAACCCAATGTCCCGGTCCAGCTGTACGAGCTCCTCGTCTCTCGGGAGATGTACCAGAGATGCTTACCTGATG
>JASDQU010503877.1:18368-28548 GCA_032191745.1 Picea mariana
ATATAAAATTTTAAAGAAAACATTTCAAACAAATTTAAAAAAAAATTAAAAGCAAATGAAATAGAAAAAAAAAATGAAAAGAAAAATTCTCCAAAAATGGAGAGGCGATTATGAGAATCACTTGAGCCCACTTTACTCCCAACCCACCCTTCCCATGCCCCCTACCCATGCTCGTCACTTAGAGGAGTAGTGTGTTGCTTCTCTAAACAGTAGACCGAAGGGTTACCCAGTCCGTTTCTTGGGTCAGAGCATCCGATGTTTTGTCCTTGAGACTTCTTTTGATTTCCTTTTCCAGAAAGTTAATGGTCGCTTTCCCTTTCGATGCAACCAAGGTGTGGAAGGTGCCCTCCACATCTCTAGCTGCCTGCTCCATCCTTGAAACCCGTCGGGGATTGTTCTGAGTTCCATTCCCCAGGGGGTTCCTTTTGCTGTGTGTTCGCTTCATTCGTACCATCCTGTCTAGCCTATGGAAGCTCCTTTTCTAGATTCTCAACCTATTTCCTACCCTTGTGTCTATGGTGGTTCCTGCAGTTACGATCTTCTGTTTACATNTCCCTTTCGGTGCAACCAAGGTGTGGAAGGTGCCTTCCGCGTCTCTAGCTGCCTGCTCCATCCTTGAAACCCGTCTGGGATTGTTCTGAGTTCCCTTCCCTAGGGGGTTCCTTTTGCTATGTGTTCGCTTCATTCGTACCATCCTGTCTAGCCTATGGAAGCTCCTTTGCTGGATTCTTAACCTGTTTCCTACCCTTGTGTCTATGGTGGCTCCTGTAGTTGCGGTCTTCTGTTTACATATATTCCTGTTGTTTCTTCTCTTATTGAGATTTCCCTGCTGTGGGCTCATTCTTCTAAGAATGGTTTGCCTGTAGAGGTGAAACTTCATGTCCTTTTTCCCCGTTGCAGTACATATGATCATGATGACTCCACCGCTATCCCTATATGGGCCCTTTCCCTTGCTCACTTAATAACCTAATGAGCATCTCCCCATACCTGATATTTGGCATGGTGGGTCGATACTGGTTTGTGTCAAACCCTCTTGCCTTATGTCATTCGTTGTCTGTTGAATGTTGTCGATACTTTCCCACAGTCTTTCCCCACAAATCTTACTATTGACACGACCTTGTTGTCATACCCTCGTTTGTTGTATAATCCGATCTTGCATTGTGATTGGTGGTCACGTGTTGGAAAGTCATCTTCTGCCTGGGTCCTTCATGCCGACCTCTGGGTCTTTTGCTACCCTCCTCGATGTGACCTTCCTTGCTCAAGTTGTTGTCATATTCTTTTGTCACTAGTTGGAGGTAGTTCATTCTGAATTGTCCTTATGGGATGTTGAGCCAGGTAGTATCTACTACTAGTCCATCCTTGCTAACCCCCTCATTGGAATTTTTGTCCGTCAGGCCATTTGCTGACCTGTGTACCCAACACAACTCCACTATGTTAATCGTTTGCAGATGCTCTTGAATTTTTTGTAGGGAGTGTGCCAAGTGCCAGTGTCTCTGTACTTTGACCACTCTGGTGCCATTTTGGAGTCTCTTCATTGTGTTGATGACCAAGGTGGATTCACCTTCCATGATAGTGTTGGTCATCCTTTCACCGCTTAAAATTTCGAGCTCGATCTCCAGGGCTCCAAATTACTCTGCGTTGTTGGATGAGTTTCCCATACTCCCAGCATACATTCGGATTATGTTTCCGCAACTATCTCTGATCACCCCTCCCATCCCTATCATCCTTGGGTTTCCTTTTGCTGCCCCATCAAAATTTAATTTAAGGAACCCTGTCGAAGGTGGTGTCCAATTGCGCTCTCCTGATTGGAGTTACGGTGGCTGCCCTACCTATGTGTTGTTGCACCCGTCTTTTAGGTGAAAAAATTCCAGGATTCGGGAGTCCTAGCCTGTGAGTTGCTCTTTTCCAGTCTGGCAGTTGCGGCTCTGCACCGTTTCTTGAATTTGTGAGATTATTTATTCCTTGAGTTTCCCTCTCGAAAGGTTTTCGTTCCTAAAGATGCGTCGGTTCCTTTATTTCCATATTTCCCATATGATCATCCCTGGCATGAGATTTCGACAAAGGTTCACCATTTCATTTTTTCTATAACTCTCCTTCCAGTTATTGATGGTTGCGCTGATGTTGCCTCAGGTCCTATTGGATTGGTGAAAGATGCTTGTCGTCCAATCCCAGATTTTTGTTGTGTAATTACATTCATCGATGAAGTGATTCGATGTTTCTTCCTTTGCTTGATAGAGGTGGCATCATGATGGGCCTATGAAACCCCTTTTCCTTAGGTTTTCCCAGGTCAAGATTCAGTTGTGAAGTACTAACCATTTGAAAATTTCGATATTTGGCCACTAGGGGTTGTCCCAAATCTTTCCCCACTGTTGCGTTGGATCTTCTTGGTCCTGAGCCGTGATGTAATTGCAAGCTTCTTTTTAGTTGAATTTCCCACCATTTTTCCTATCCCATATTAGTTGGTCCTCTTCTTATGAGACTACAATTTTCCTTTTCCCCAATTCCTTCTCCACCTCCTTCGCTATTGTTGCGATACGATCTCTACGTTGTGGATTGAGATTGTCCCAGATCCTCCATCTATCACAGTCATTTCCTTGTTTCAAGTAGTCATGGATTTTGATTTTGCCTTGCACGATCATCTCCTGTTGGAGTTCCTCCCCATTTGGATTTTCCATTCTGGGTTCTTGTTGCCATGCGTCATCCCAAAATCTAGTTGTTTTACCATTCCTCACTTCCCAGAAGATGTGTTTCTAAATCCAGGTTTTGTTTCTCCAGGCCAGATTCTAGATGGTTGATCCCTCCCTTGTTCCCATAAAGAAGATTATATCCTAGCTGTTGATTTCCAGGGCATACTTGGCCTTCCGGAGGGTTGTCCATGGTGTTTCCTTTTCTTTAACCCATCTCCACCAGAGTTTTTCCCCGTAGGCTTCATTGGTTACCTGTGGGTCTTGTAACCATAGTCCTCCTTTGCATTTGGGTTTTCAAACCTTCTCCCAGGCCATAAGGGCCCATTTTTTCTTTCTTTCCACTCCATGCCATAGGAAGTCCCTTTGGATGGTTCTTATTTTTTGGAGTATTCCTTTGGAGTGGGGAACACTAACATCATATAGGTTAGAATTTCTTGCAGAACCGCTTTGGTTAGATTAAGTCTCCCCGCTAGGTTGAGGGATCTATAAGTCCAGTTTTTCACCCTCTCCTGTAGTTTCTTGATCACTCCTTCCTAGGTTTCCATGTTGCATGCTCTGTCCGTCAGGGGGATTCCCAGGTATTTCGTTGGGAGCGTTTTGCGTTCAAACCCCAAATTATTTGCCAGGTTTCTTTGGATTGTTGGGTTGGTATTGAAGAAGTAGATCATGGATTTGGAGTGATTGAGCTCCACGCCCGAGGCTTCCCCAAATTCTTCTAAGATTCTTTTATAATCTTTTGCTTCCTTTACTGTGGGTGTTCCATGGAGTAAGGTGTCATCAACGAACTATTGGTGTGTGGAGGTAGAGTAGTTTTCGAAAGGTTTGATGTCTGTTATTTCCCCTATTGTGGTTGCACTTTTTATGCTTCTACTGATTCCTTCCATCATCAGAATGAACAATAAAGGTGATAACGGATATCCTTGCTTGATGCCTCTTGACGACCAGAAGTGTTTTGCTGGTACTCCATTGATTAAAAGTGAGTAACTTGTCGTTGAGACTAGGCTGACAATCCAATTGATCCAGTGTTGCGCAAAGTCGAAAGCTTCCAGATGTTTGACCATATAGTGCCAACTAATTTTTTCATAAGCCTTTTCTAGGTCAAGTTGGATTATCATCCACCCTCTCCTCTGGAGTTTTAGTGTGTGTATCATCTCATGGGCATGGATGATGTTGTCCACAATTTGTCACCCTTCTACAAAACCCGCCCGTTCCTGTGAAATCAATGTGGATAGGAGAGGTTTTAGTCTATTGGCTATGACTTTGGAGATTATCTTGTAGACCACATTGCATAAAGCTATGGGTCTGTAGTGGTCTGGGGTCCTTGCTTCATTTTCTTTGGGGATTAAAGTAATCATTGTGGCATTTAGCGCTTTTAAAGTGGAGTTTGAGCATCTGGAGTCTTCCACCACCCCATAAATGTCATGTTTGACCACTTCCAAGAAGGCTTTGAATAATTCCACCGTGAAGCCATCTGGGCCTGGGGCCTTTCCATTGGGCATATCCTGGACCACTTGGTTAATTTCCTCCTTAGCGATGGTTTTGTTTAGGTTGATATTTTGTTCCTCAGCAACTAGCCTGGGGATGTGCTAAGTTATCCTTTGTATGGCCTTCGTTCTGTCTTGGTTGGGTTCCTGGGCTATCCCCTAGAAGTGGTTTACCAGTATGTTTTCAATATCCTTGTGGGACTCTCTCTCGATCCCATCCTGATCCCCAATTTTCAGGATTTTGTTGTGGGTTCTTCTAGCAATGGTTGTTCTATGAAAAAACTTTGTGTTACACTCTACTTCCTTTAGCCATCTGATTCTAGAATTTTGGTTCCATAGAGTCTCTTCCTGTTGGCATCTTGCTTCCCATTCGTGGGTCATTTGGGTCTCTTCTTTTTTCCTATCCTATGTATAGCCCTCATCTATGCATATTTCCTAGAGTTTCTTCATTCTGTCTTCAATATTTTTCTTTTCTTGGTTTATGTTTCCAAACATTTCCTTGTTCCACTCCTTGAGTTTATGTTTGATGTACCTGAGTTTCTTATAAATATTGAACATCCTTGTCCCTTGATCTGGTTGTTGCACCTACCACCATTGGCTGATATTATCCTTGAAAGTGGGATGTTCGATCCAAAATTTCCTGAATCTGAACAGTGAATTTCTCGGTGTGGTTTGGAAGTTCACTTCCAATTGGACTAGCCATTGGTCTAAACCCCCCCAGGGAAGGATGCTGCATTATAGAGTTAAACCCTATAGAATAATGGACTCTGACACCAAGAATCTGTCTAGCCTCATCGCGATCTGATGTTTCTTTATCTGTTTGTTGTTCCATGTGAACTGGCCATTACTGGTTTTGATGTCCACCATCTCCATTGTGTCAATGAACACTGAAAATTATTCTGCATATCTATCCAATATCCTAGTGCCTCCTTTTTTTTCCGCAAGTGTCTTGATGATGTTGAAGTCCCCTGCCAAGATCCAGTGGAGGTTGTTGGAACGAACTCTTAGGTTTTCTAGGTCTAGGAGCATTCTTCTCTTTTCTTCCACCATCTGGGGCCATACACATTAGTGCATAGAATCACCTCCGTGTTACATATGATTTGGATGTTAGTCGAAAGTGTATGTCTGGTGGCTTTGGCTGCTAGTAAATTCATCACTTGTGGGTTCCACAAGATGAGAATACCACCTGTTGTCTGATGTCCTTCGAAAACCAATGTCTTGTACTTGCTCCATTGTTTTTTGCTGATTGTTTCCATTCTATCTAGAGTGAATTTTGTCTCTTGGATGAAACAGAGGTCTAGTTGTTCCTTCCTCGGTCTATTTTTAAGGATTCTTTAATTTCGTGGGTTGTTTAGGCCTCTAATATTCCAGGTTATAATATTCATTTAAACATGTGGGGGGGAGTGGGGAAAGATCTTTTTGTTCTTACCTGAGTTTATCAGTAGAGATCCTAGTTCCTGTAGGGATACGTTGTTTGATTTCTTGCCTTTCTTCCTTCTCGCATTCTTGGGTGAGAGTTGGATTTGTCCCTCGCCATTTTTTATTCTGAGGTGTCCTATCTCCCCGTGCGTGCACTTGAGCCCTCTAGATTTTTCTTCCTCCCTTAGGAGAAATATGTATTAGATACAATCTAGTTTCTCCACTAGTACATTGTTTACACCTTGCCTTTTCCATTGTTCTAGTATTTTTGGGAGATCTATTCCTTCCCTTTCCACAATATCTCTGAGATCAGGGTCTTCCGTTCCTACCCCCCTTGGTGTCATTTCTGCATCTTTGTCTTCCTCCTGCATGGGGGTGTTGGTGTCTCTAGTTTCTCCATCAATAGGAGTTGCGTTACCCCCCTATTCCATCTCATTGCTTGGGCTGTTTGTGTTCTCATCTGTGGTTTGTTCCTTAGGTTCTCTGGCTTTTTCCTTTTTCCTTTCCTCCTTCTTACCCTTTGTTAGTTTTATCCGGCCCTTCCGTTCAGGTCCTAGCATCCGGATTGCTACCCATTGGGGTTTTTCTTGGTTTCTTGTTTGCTCTATTTCTGTGGTTTGGCTTGATAAAACCATCCTCATCCTCTTGTATTTTGGTGTTTTCCTCTTCTTGTTTTTTTATTGAAAGCGCATTCTCTGAGTAGGTGACCATGTTTATGGCATCTTCTGCATCTAAAAGGGATCTTCTCATAGTTGATGCTTTGTATCCATTCCTCATCCCTGAATTCCAGGCTTATGGCTTCTGGGAGTGCCCCTGAAACATCCATCTCTATGAAGATCCTTGCATAGGAGGTATATCTCCCTTTTAGGGTTGCTTCTGATGTCTTCACATATTTTCCAAGTTTGTTCTCGATTGCTTTGAAGGTGGAGGGTAGCCACTAGTCTAGCGGCAGGGAGTAAAGCCTCAGCGAGACAGGTACATTATTGAAGGTTTCTTTCTCTGGGGAGAAGTTTTCTTTCCATGGCCACATGTACAGTCCTGCTGAGGAGTGGAAGTTTGGCCCCCCCTCAATGATTCTATCCCTGTCCTCCAAGCTCATGAATACTGTTGTGAAGAAGCCTTTTGACCCCAAGTGGAGTTTCACTTCTCCGCTTGGCTTCCATTGGTATTTTATCTAGCTGCACAACGTTCTCTCTGTGGGCCACAAACCCATGAACTTGAAAACGAGTGCATGTGTCTTCATCTGGTCCGGATAGAGTTGTGTTTGTGGGTCCTCCAATACCACCTTGGGTATCAGTGTTGTTTTAGGTTTACATGAGTTGTGCCCTTCTACCCCATTGGGGTTCCCTGATTTCTACGTATCATTCTAGGTTTCTCTAACTTCTTCCCCCATGCAATATCTTTCTTCCTGGTTGGTTTCCTAATTGTTTTCTGGTCTTGATCCCAATGCGCTCGTCACTGGTTCCTTGAAACCACCGTCACGTGGCCCTTTGCCCCTGTCCACCACTACCTGCTTGTAAAAGGGGGTTCCATTGCCACCCCCTTTGGTAACCATGTTGTGCTCCTCTGTGTCTGCGATTATCAAACCCTAGCTTGTTGTCAAGAGCTCAATTCTCGCTATGATTTTCAATAGAAACAGTAGAATATTCTATATATATAACTTAAAACCTTTTAGAAATGAGTCTACTAATAATTTATTAAATAAGTATAATACTTAATTGATTTCATATTTTTATGAAAATAAATATTATATTATTATAGGAGGTTTGTAGCATAGCTAACAACAATTATATAGGACTTTCCACTAGTTCAAAAAATAAAATTAGGTAGTTTACAAATAGAATTTCAAAACAAACTACATGATAATAATTCCATGTATTCTTAGTTGTTTTCTACTTGAAAAAAACTCGTAGAATTTTAATGNTGTAGGGCTACGTTGTTTGATTTCCTTCCTTTCTTCCTTCTCGCATTCTTGGGTGAGAGTTGGAGTTGTCCCTCGCCATTTTTTATTCTGAGGTGTCCTATCTCCCCGTGCATGCACTTGATCCCTCTGGATTTTTCTTCCTCCCTTAGGAGGAATATGTATTAGATACAATCTAGTTTCTCCACTAGTACATTGTTTACACCCTGCCTTTTCCATTGTTCCGGTATGTTTGGGAGATCTATTCCTTCCCTTTCCACAATATCTTTGAGATCAGGGTCTTCTGTTCCTACCCCCCTTGGTGTCATTTCTGCATCTTTGTCTTCCTCCTGCATGGGGGTGTTGGTGTCTCTAGTTTCTCCATCAATAGAAGTTGCGCTACCCCCCTATTCCATCTCATTGCTTAGGTTGTTTGTGTTCTCATCTATGGTTTGTTCCTTAGGTTCTTTGGCTTTTGTCTTTTTCCTTTCCTCCTTCTTACCCTTTGTTGGTTTTATCCAGCGCTTTCGTTCAGGTCCTAGCTTCAGGATTGCTACCCGTTGGGGCTTTTCTTGGTTTCTTGTTTGCTCTGTTTCTATGGTTTGGCTTGATAAAACCATCCTCATCCTCTTGTATTTTGGTGTTTTCCTTTGCTTGTTTTTTTATTGAAAGCACATTCTCTGAGTAGGTGACCATGTTTATGGCATCTTCTGCATCTAAAAGGGATCTTCTCATAGTTGATGCTTTGTATCCATTCCTCATCCCTGAATTCTAGGCTTATGGCTTCTGGGAGTGCCCCTGAAACATCCATCTCTATGAAGATCCTTGCGTAGGAGGTATATCTCCCTTTTAGGGTTGCTTCCGATGTCTTCACATATTTTCCAAGTTTGTTCCCGATTGCTTCGAAGGTGGAGGGTAGCCACTAGTCTAGCGACAGGGAGTAAAGCCTCAGCCATACGGGTACATTATTGAAGGTTTCTTTCTCTAGGGAGAAGTTTTCTTTCCATGGCCACATGTACGGTCCTGCTGAGGAGTGGAAGTTTGCCCCCCCCTCAACGATTCTATCCCTATCCTCCAAGCTCATGAATATTGTTATGAAGAAGCCTTTTGACCCCAGGTGGAGTTCCACTTCTCTGCTTGGCTTCCATTGGTATTTTATCTAGCTGCACAATGTTCTCTCTGTGGGCCACAAACCCATGAAATTGAAAACGAGTGCATGTGTCTTCATCTAGTCCCGATAGAGTTGTGTTTGTGGGTCCTCCAATACCACCTTGGGTATCAATGTTGTCTTAGGTTTACACGGGTTGCGCCCTTCTACCCCATTGGGCTTCCCTGGTTTCTACTTATCATTCTAGGTTTCTCTAACTTCTTCCCCCATGTAATATCTTTCTTCCTGGTTGGTTTCCTGATTGTTTTCTAGTCCTTATCCCGATGCGCTCGTCACTGGTTCCTTGAAACCACCACCATGTGGGCCTTTGCCCCTGTCCACCACTACCTGCTTGTAAGAGGGGGTTCCATTGCCGCCCCCTTTGGTAACCATGTTGTGCTCCTCTATGTCCGCGATTATCAAACCCTAGCTTGTTGTCAAGAGCTCAATCCTCGCTATGATTTTCAATAGAAACAGTAGAATATTCTATATATATATATAACTTAAAACCTTTTAGAAATGAGTCTACTAACAATTTATTAAATAAGTATAATACTTAATTGATTTCATATTTTTATGAAAATAAATATTATATTATTATAGGAGGTTTGTAGCATAGCTAACAACAATTATATAGGACTTTCCACTAGTTCAAAAAATAAAATTAGGTAGTTTACAAATAGTATTTCAAAACAAACTACATGATAATAATTCCATGTATTCTTAGTTGTTTTCTACTTGACAAAAACTCATAGAATTTTAATGATCTTGAAATTTTTAGCTAAATATATGATTATTGTTTTCTTCCTCCTGGACAACCTCAAAGGGATGAGAGTTATGATGTTCTATGTCCATTGGCTCCTTGAGTAGATGGATTGTTTCCTCCTCTTTAAAGTCTACTTGAGATGAATTTTCAGATGCCCTATTGTTGGATGGTCTAGGCAAGGTGTCTTTGAGGAGATTTAAAACCATATTCCTTAGTATATTGCAATCAACATGTATAATTCTTATATTCTACTTTTGATGGACTAACATATTCATGATGTTGGCGTGTTGAGATATGTAATTATGTTCAATTTAATTCCCCTTTGAGGAGATTGAAAGAAAAGTGATCTTGTTTAATTGTATGATTTCCTTATTCCTTCACAATATTATCCAAAATTCCATACTATCTTTGTTTTCCATGCTTGATTCCTCTTCAAACCAAGAATAGTGAGGAGTGACCAAACAAAGGAAGTAATTTTGGCCCAATTGCACAAAACAAGAGCCTTTGAAATCCCTTATATGCATTGACCCTTGATTTATAGACTTGTAACAATATGTTATCCCATATTGAACCCCAGGTACCAAACTAGCTGCACCATAATTGTAAAATGTCATAGGTACATGAGAATGCAAATACATGATTTGAGCTAGACAATCAACCAATTATAGATTAAAATTCAAGGAAATCCCTTTATCAGAACTAATTTGACCAATGTTGGATAACAATCCTTCCTCCAAAACCACTTCCCTATTATTTATTCCACTAAATAGACAAATA
>JASDQU010503878.1:39745-50124 GCA_032191745.1 Picea mariana
ACATGAGCATTTCATATCATCCTCAAATAGATGGTCAAAACAATGTGGTAAACAAGTGCTTAGAAACCTATTTGTGATGTTTCACTTTTAAAAAGATGCACCAATGGGAACATTGGCTTCTTCTTGTAGAATGGTGGTACAATACCACTTATCATGGGCCTACCAAAATGACACCATATGAAGTTATCTATGGCCAAAAACCCTTGTCAGTGACTTAGTATTTAGCAAGCACCTCCAAGGTTCATGAAGTGGATAGCACACTTCACACTAGAGAATCCATTCTCTACACATGTAAGGACAATTTGGTTATGGCTCAAAATTTTATGAAACAACAATTTGACTAGCATCGCTCAAGGCATTATTTTGCATAAAGAAATCGAGTGTTTCTTCATATTCAACCTTATAAAAAAAAACATCACCTCAAAGTTAAAATCCTCTAGAAACTAGCACCAAAGTTCTATGGGCCCTATAAGATCATCCAATGTATTGGACAAGTGGCTTACAAGCGGGCTCTTCTAGCCCACTCCAAAATTCATCCAGTATTTCATGTGTCTTGTCAAAAGAAGGTCGTGGGATCGAATCACAAGGTACAAACCAACTTACCAGAACTTGATGAAGAAGTGGCTCCCTTTGGCTCTAGCCGAAAGTAATATTGGATACCGTAAAGTTTCAATTGCATAGTATAAGAAGAATTGATCCAATGGAAATATATGCAGCCAAAGGATGCCACATGGGAACCAACTACAATTCTACCACAATTTCCTCACCTCCAACCTTGAGGACAATGCTTATTTTGAAGGGGGAGGGCATGTTAGTGTTCTACCCTAACCTCCCTACTTTAGGCTACCTAGTAGTTAGTCAATTATTGTATGCGACCATTTTCTTTGAATACGACCCATAAGATAGTGGTGGATAGTTATTTAATGTAAAAGAGGCCTCTTTATTAAATAAGGCCCACTAGGTAGTTTGTACTCATTAATGATGGGACCATAAGTAGCTAGGGTTTTTCTATTGAGAATATATTTAAAGAGCTAGGAGGCTATGGAATGTTTTGTCGAGTATTGTTGTATTTGGAGTTTTTCTCARTGAAATGTCACCCCACCTTAAGCAGCAAGTGAATGGTGTTTTATTTATTCTTATTATCATAATATAATGGTATATTTCACATATTTCATCTTATTTGTCTATTGTATCTAGTTTTATGCATTTATAATCTCAAAATACCTARTTTKTGTTTCAAGTCTAAAGGTTAAGGAACACTAAAATCAATCATGTTTATTTGCAATGATGAGAAGAGGAATTGAAATTAATCCTCATACTTACATAATTGCATTTATAAATATGAAATCAAATTTAACTTCATAATGCATCTATCAATTGAAAGCTAAAATTTGAGACTTACTTTCCTCAATTAAAAATCTATGTCAACATGTCTTTCCAAGACATTGCATATAAAATGTAGTAAACTAAGTAGAACTTTCCAAATATTGCATTGATGTGAATTATGTAAGCTTTCCTCAAATTTATTTGTACTTACAATCGAAGAAGTTCTTATAATTAAAAGTACACATTATAATCTGTGTTAAATATAATAATATAAAGAGCTCAAAGATCCAGATAAAATGAATAATTAAAAAAAAAAAAAAATTGACATAATTATTTATTTTACATATATTATTTATGTGTAATTTGTGCTAAATATAATAGTATAAGTAATTAAAGATTAAAAATAATTTATAAAAAAAAAAGACAATTTAGAAAAAAATAATTTCACATTTCTTTTATATATTATTTCTTTATCAGAACTCTTACAAGTAAATACTAAACTATTAAGGAAAATTGACATGCTTATCTCTCCTCTATCATGATTCTTACGAGTAAATGCTAGACCAGTAAGGAAAATGGTGAGATGTCATTAAAAAGTTTGACTAAATTGAAAAAACAAACCAATGTATATAAGAGAAGAAATACCTTTGATAGACACAAGTGAAAAAAATGGTAGGCCTACTGGAAATGCAATGACAAATTTGATATGATTAAATCTACCAATTATTAATAAAAACAATAATAGGAATATTTTTAATGAAGTTTGAATATTAATGCCAAATTTAAGAATGACCATCTTAACTTTTATACCTACACTTAACTTTTAAAGTCCACCTTTTGTCAATAAAAACCGCTACGAATGATGCTTTCACTATTCAATACTTTTAAAGTCCACCTTTTGTTAATAAAAATATTTACAAATCTTTCACTATTAAAGAGTGTCGTTTGTACGCTTAACTCTCACCCATCGAGGGTTATTGAAAGGGACGAGCAATTAATCGATTACTCTGAAAAGTCTTTATAAATTTTGCATGCTTAAGAAAATAATGTAATTTTCATCATCAATAACATAAACCGTAAACTTCATACATCAATTTTTGCATATAGGTAAGCCCACATGTCATTATAATATAGTTTTATGAATCTATTTGAGTTCAATAGACAATAAGCAAAGGAATAACAATATATGTCATAGTAAGCAAAGGAATAACAATATATGTCATAGTGTAGTTTAGTTGTTTTAAAAGTAAAAATGTGTAGTGTCACACAGGAGATGTTTACAAGTTGTTAAGAACTTAATTAACTCTTTTTACAGGGTTGGTATTTTTAATTTGGTTCAAGCAATTTTCTCAAAAAAATATTCGATTTGGAAACGACAATAGAAAGGGAAAACCTTTTAGGCTTAGAAGAAAATACGAGCAGTGGGAGGCCTACAAAGAAAAGATTATGATGTGTCAAGTTTGTATTAAAGAGGTAAAGGATGAGGTTGTATGGTCTAACAATAATATTTTGAGTATTATGCTTCAAGACTAGGATATAAATCCATGTATGCTCTTGGAAGGTCTGAAGATCCTCAATGGTGCTCAAAGCCACTATTGAAGATCAAATCTCCTTTAAAATCAAGGATTTTCATGTGGTTGGCTATCATGAACAAAGTACTTATATGGATTGTATTTTAGAAAAGGAATAAACATGGTCCAAGCAAATGTTCGTTATGGAAGAGAGGAGGAAATATAAGCCATTTACTTATTCTCTATCCATACTCTAAGGAGGTCTAGGCAAAAAAAATGGATATCTTGAATGGAGTAAAATATAGTTGGTAGGGGGGATTTGTTGTTGATTGTTTCAAGCATTGGTAGAAGAAGCTTGAATTGAAATCTCTTAGAGCCCTTCCTTTTATTGTATCATGGGGTATATGGTTGGCTATGAATATGGGCATTTTTTAGGATAGATTTGTCCCTTCTTTCTAGTGTGCTTCTCAAGCTAAGTCTTTTTTTTCCACTTACAAATATATTATAAAGATCATTCCTCAAAGTAAGCTCTTCCAGGCTCCTATTGACAAGTTTGGGGCTTGGGTGTACTTTGATGTTGCCAGTTAAGTTGTCTCTCCTTGTTGTGGGATAGGTGACATTTTCTTCTTTAATGATTCCCATTTCATTAGTTTTAAGATTGGCCTGAGAGGGGGCTCTAATTATTATATTGAAATTATTGTTGTAAAGCTTCTTCTAAAACTAGCAGTTGAAAGAGGTAGGTCCAAACTTTAGGTTTTGGGGGATCGGGTCGTAATAAATTGGATAAGTGAGAATTGTAGGATGTTCAATCTATCTCCAAGCCCTATATTTGTGGAGGCTGAAAACTCTTTACCTATATTAGTTTAATCTTTTTTGCTCATGTTTTTAGAGAGCTCAATTTTGTTGTTGACACTATCTTGAATGAAAGACTCAATCTAGTTGTTGGCTCATTCTTATATGTGGAATGAAACAAAAGACGGATCACCTATTTAGGAACACACCCTATACTTTTCTAACTAAGGAACGGTTATTATTTGACTTTATCTAGTTATACTAGCTAAGTTTTCTATATTTAGAAGTGCAAGAACTTGCTACAAGTCTTGAGAACTATTACAAGACTCATTCCACTACACTTTTAATGATTAATTTGGTTTCTTATTGATGGAAGCCCATAAACACTTTATATTTTTTTATAAATTGAGTTTTTAAGATATGTGTTCGATGAAATTCAAAATCAGTTCATATCACTTTTATATAATATATCTACCATTGTAAATTTAGTGATATTTATTAAAAACAATTCTTTGTGTTTCTCATAATATTTAGTATATAAATAAATTGTATTTTTTTTTCATTTCAAATTACAAATTTAACTTTTACAAATACTTTTAAAATATAATTTTAATATAAATATTTAATTTAAAAATAACCATTTTAACATAAATTTATATCTTAAAAAACATTTTAAGATAAATAAATATAAAAAATCGCCTCATATTAATAATAACAACTATTATTTGTCACCTCATATTAATAATAACAACCACTGTTTGTAATCGAATAATAATATTCGATTAGAATTTTGATCAAATCACTGAATGCACGTAGAAAATTCACTGCTATCTACTATAAACATGTGATTATTTTTTACATTTTTGGAATAATGTGATGGTCAACTTAACATAACTTAAACTTCTTTCCTATTCTTTGAGTGGAATTTGATTTTAAATGCTTAGTTTAAGGTTGGCCATCTTGACATAGACTTATAATATAAGTGAATACATGTAGAATGTTCACTTTTAAATACAAATTTATATTATCATTTGTGGTCAACTTAATATAACTTAAACTTTTTTATATTCTTTGAATGGAATTTTTTAAATACAAATTTATATTCTCATTTGTGGTCAACTTAATATAACTTAAACTTTTTTAATAACTTAAACTTTTTTATATTCTTTGAATGGAATTTTTTAAATACAAATTTATATTCTCATTTGTGGTCAACTTAATATAACTTAAACTTTTTTATATTCTTTGAATGGAATTTTGATTTTAAAAGCTTAGTTTAAGGATGGCCATCTTGACATAGACATAACTTAAACTTCTTTCATATTCTTTAAGTGGAATTTTGATTTTAAAAGCTTAGTTTAAGGATGGCCATCTTCACATAGACTTATAATATAAATGAGTACATGTAGAATGTTCATTTTTAAATACAAATTTATACTCATTTATGGTCAACTTAACATAACTTAAACTTCTTTCATATTCTTTGAATGGAATTTTGATTTTAAATGCTTAGTTTAAGGATGGCCATTTTGATATAAATTTATAATATAAAAGATTTATAATATAAATGAGTAAATGTAGAATGTTCACTTTTAAATATAAATTTATATTCTCATTTATGGTATAAGATAATAGTTTTTCATGTAAGTGTTATTATTATTTTTTGAATTTTTTAAATTTTGAATAATAAATTAATAAAGAAGAAGATTAAATAGGTTTGATTTTTTATCTTATAAAAAAAATAATTAAATAATAATTAATTGTACAATTAAATAATTTTAATAATATTTATAAATATTTTTATAATTGCATATTAAATTTAATTGAAATATTATTATTATATTAAAATATATTATTTATTTCATGGATGAGGTGTTTGACATGACACTAAGGATGGTTCTGGTGCATGGGCAAGATCACCAAGATATGTGTCTAGTCATGCAGATTTCATGGCACTTTCCCTCGAGCATTAATACTGGTGACGAGATCCAACACAACCCTTTCCCATGTGTGTTGTGAAGGTTTTGGAGGTGAGAAAAGGTTTGAATGATGGTGTAGGTACAATGGGGGCTTCAATTTCCATTTTTTATAATGAATTACCCACACAAAATTCTGATTTAGAGTATGCGAATGGATGATTTTTTTTATTTTAAGGTCGCATGGGTGCAAGTTAGATATTGTTATTCTCCAGAGAGTTCAGCATTGCTATTCCATCTTTGGTTGTATGGTGATTACACTGTGGATTTTGGGATAGATTTATCCATGGCTCTGTGAAGTGAAAAGAAAGGCAAGGCCTCCTCTCATTCGGCTCAGGCTTCCTTTGACACGAAAGTTGTAGAAATTGCTTTTGCAATCTCCATTGATCGTTCCTCTCAAACTTTCCTTCACTCCATCGAAGAGGATGTCAAGGTCATATGTGTCTAATATCAAGACTATGATGTGGATGAACAAGTGACGCCATTTGTCCCTGATTTCGGGTCTAGTATTACATATAGAGGTGTTTGTAGTTGTAACACACCCGACCCCTAAGTACCCTTTCTAGGGATGGGGCATCAAAATTTTGCTTACTCGGATCATCTCAAATCATCTCTCCAAGATGATTCATCCTCTTATACTCGCTCGTAACTTTCTAATGACTATTACCAGGCTCTAATCTGACCTCTGGTTTACAAGTTATGGCTTCTAGAAGTCCTTCGGGCACTCATTGGTTGAGGGCCACGTGGCACCCACGTGGGTCCATCTCATTCGTACCATTTCCAGGTTCCTACCTCCTAAAGGGAAGGTCCATCCACTATCCAAACCAACGGCAAGACTTAATTCTCATCTAACACACAAGCTAGAGGAGAATTCGACGTTCGGTGCTTCGGCATGAACGTACCTTTTATTTTCCACACACATGTCCTCTGGAGTCCTGAATTCCTAAACTCCCAAAGGATCCTGGAATCCCTCCACGTGGCTCCAGCCTTTGGGCCTTTTAACTTACCCACGACATTGCATCCCAAACCCCTCGAGTCTCGAATTTCGGGCCACTTCAAGAGTTCGGGAATTCGGGACTCCGGGAGTTCATCTCAAATCATCTCTCCAAGATGATTCATCCTCTTCTACTCACTCGTAGCTTTCTAACGATTGTTACCATGCTCTAATCTGACCTATGGTTTACAAGTTATGGCTTCCAGAAGCCCTTCGGGCGCTCATTGGTTGAGGGCCATGTGGTGCCCACGTGGGTCCATCTCATTCGTACCATTTCCAAGTTCCTACCTCCCATAGGGAAGTTCCATCCACCATCCAAACCACCGGTGAGACTTAATTCTCATCTAACACACAGGCTAGAAGAGAATTCGACGTTCGATGTTGAACATCCCTTTTCTTTTCCGCACACATGTCCTCTCGAGTCCCGAATTCCCAAACTTCTAAAGGAGCCCAGAATCCCTCCACATGGATCCATCCTTCATGCCTTTCACCTTACCCACGACACTGCATCTGAAACCCCTGGATTCCCGAATTCCTGGAGGAGCCAAAAATTGAAAAGGGGTGTTCATCGTCGAACATCGAATTCTTCTCTAGCTTGTGTGTTAGATGAGAATTAAGTTTTGTCATTGGTTTGGATGATGGATGGACCTTCCTTGTAGGAGGTAGGAACCTAGAAATGGTACGAATGAGATAGACCCACGTGGGCGCCATGTGGCCCTCAACCAATGAGCTCCCGAAGGACTTCTAGAAGCCATAACTTGTAAACCAGAGGTCAGATTAGAGCCTGGTAGCAGTCGCTAGAAAGCTACGAGTGAGTAGAAGAGGATGAATCATATTAGAGAGATGATTTGAGTAAGAAAAATTTTGATACCCCATCCCTAGAAAGGTTACTTAGGGGTCATGTGTGTTACAGTAGCCCAAGCTATGCTTGCCAAGGAGCCCAATTTTAAGAAATTTAGGTTGTGGATTGAGGCGTTGGAGGAACATAATAAACTATTTCTCACTCTTGTTTCATGGCTAGTCAGAAAGAAGGGGGAAGCATTCATATACCATAGGACTGCAAGGCAACTGCCTTTGAGGTGCACCTCCCAGGGATAATTGGAGAAGGGCCTTCGAAGACCCATACTCAGGCTCCTTTTGCTTGATCATTATAAATGGTTTATTCCCTTTGTTCTCCTCTATTTTATGGTTTATCATATAATTTCCTTGTTATTTGATAGAAGTTCAGGACTTAGACAACTTTTTGGCCATATTCCATTTATAGGTTACCAGCATATTAGTCCGGCTTGGTTTTCCTTTGGGCAGGTTGGTAGACTCCCTAGCTAGATGATTTTGTTGTGAATAGATCTAACCATTCCTTCATGCAAATGAATTTGTATACATATTGTTTGTAATATAATAGAAACACACACAAACACACATATATATAAACTAAAACTTAATTAACACATAACTAAATATAATTAAAATATTAAGTAAATCTCAAATTTAAATTTAAACATTTTCATCTTAAAAATTTGCATTTAAAATATCAATTAATAAACATTTATTAATTTATAAGATGGTGAATATGTTTCTACCCATATTCCGAAAAAACATTCTTAATTGTAATAAAAAAGGATATGTTATTTCAAGACATATTTTTCATACAAGAAAGGAAAGGTAGACCATCGAGCATAATTACATTGTAACAAATTTAATCATTATTTTTTTTAGTGTAAAAAAATTAGTGAATTTTATTAATTTTTAAAATTTTAATTATAAAAATATTTGTCTGTATTTTGTAAAAATATTTAATAATTTTATATAGTTTTTTTTTAAGTGTAAAAATTTTAGTGAGTTTTATTAATTTTTAAAATTTTAATTATAAAAATATTTGACTATATTTTTGTAAAAGTATTTAATAATTTTATATAGGTTTTTTAAAAAAAGACAATTTTTAAAGTGAAATTAGGTTATGTTATTAAATTTTGATGAATTACTTTAGAAAATAATGGAAATTGGTTAGTTTTCTTTTTAAACATGGAAAATTAGTTTATGGGCGAAATTTTGCTCCTAAAATTTTGCATGGGCACCACTACATTGTGGTTATCCCCATTGTCATAAGAATTGACTTTATTTTCGAAAAAAACATGCAAAATTAGTCCATAGGTGAAATTTAACCCCTAAAAATTTCCATAAGCACCACTACATTGTGGCTATCCCCGTTGGTATAAGGATCATGATCACATTGTAACAAATTAATTATTATATTAATAGGAGACACCACTACATTGTGGCTATCTCCATTAACATAAAGATCACGGTATATTGGTACTTATATGTTATTATATACCTATTCTATCAAACAATTTGGGATAATAATTTCTTATAAAAAAATAATTATTTCATAAAAACAATTATGAAACACAAGTGTTTAACTTAGTAATGTTTAACTTAATAATGATTTTTTTAATAACACAGGAAAAAAACAACTATGAAATATTATTAATAAAAAAAAATTATTGTTTTCTTTGTGTATACAGAAAGTTGAAAAGGCCAAACAATTACAATTACTAACCATAAGTAGTCGACTGTTATGTTAATAAAAAATATATATCCTTGTGTTACTCCCCATTAACCTAAAAATCATTGTCTGTATATTGAAAACTTTTTTATAAATGTATGTGTAGAAATTCTATAATATTTCTACAAATATTTAACTTTTTTATAATATTTAACGTATACTCCCATTAACCTAAAAATCATCGTCTATTGAAAACTTTTTTATAAATGTATGTGTAGAAATTCTACTTTTCATTAATATTTAACATATACTCAGTTATGATATGATTTTATGTATAGAAATTACATACTAAGTTATGGTATGATTTTATTTAACCTATACTAAGTTATGATATGATTTTATGTAGAGAAATTATATTATTGGTGAGTACTTAATACACACTAAGTTATAATATAGTTATATGTAATTTTAATAAAATAAAATTAATTAATTTTATTTTTCCTTTTATTTTTAAATTAATTAATATAATATTAAAAAATAACATCAACTTATATTTAAAACTTTTTAAAATTAATCAATATATACAATAACTCCATTCTATACTTATTGTTAGAGTCCTATATTTCATAATATTAAATGGTGATTGAAATTTCTTTTTTTTTTTTTTTTAGTAATTTTACATTGTAAATAATATTATATTCTGTAAATGATTTCTAAAAGAAAAAGGAAAAAGAAAAAAATAATGAAAATGAAAAGAGGGTATAAAAAAAAAAGAAAAATAAAAAATAAAAATAGAAATAGAAAAAGAGGAAAAACAAGAAAACCCGATGAAAAGAAAATTAATTTTGAATTATACAGTCTAATCATGATCAAACATTTTTTAAATTGTTGTTGTTAGGTTAGAGAATAATTTTAGCCAAATTGTCTAATCTTGGCTAAATTAGTTAGGTAGAGGAATAAATTAATCCAATTGTTTAAGTTGGATTAATGAGTTAGAGGCATAGGATAGATGAATTTTCCTTTCAGAGAAAATTGAAAAGGGTTTGCACATTAAAATGCACCCTAAAGTGTTGAAAATAGGTTAGTTTAGCATAGGAAAAATAAATTAGAATGCAAAGATTTCAAAAATCTAACTTTCGCTTTATGACAAATGTATTTTATCCAAAGTTCGGAAGTTGACAAGACATTTTGTATTGTAGCGCATAAGTTTCGGGCAAATCCTCCTTGGCAGCACCATCCCGTACCCAATCGACGTCCCTCAATCACTCCCCCCC
>JASDQU010503879.1:6120-19503 GCA_032191745.1 Picea mariana
GAATCATCTTGTACTTGAACATTTAAGTGGGGTAAAAGGAGGTTGCCCCCTCGAAGAGGCTTATTATCTGAAATTATCTCTTTTTCAAGGCGTTGAGTACCTTTCCTGAAGTTTTTCTATGCTATATTGATGTTTGGTTCTTAACATTACACATCAAAATGTCACATTTGTGTTTCACACCCTAAGTGTCACAAAGTGATGTATGTACCTCGATAAGTGTCACATGCACTTTCACAAGTGTCTTATGCACCTTCCCAAGTGTTGCATTCAATTTTTTAAGTGTCTCCACCCCTTAACACCATCAAAATAGTTGTTTGTGACTCCTAAGTCATATGGAAGGAGGAAACCCATCATTTCTAGGTCAAAACACACCTTTTCCTTGGAAAAATTGACCTTTTTTGGGAATTTATGAAGGGTGGCACCCTCCTGGCCATATTGAGGGAGTGCCATGGCACCCCCTTTGCCATGTTATAGGAGCACCACTATTAGGGTGGTTCCCTGTCTCTCACTCTAGGGGAGCACCATTCATGTTAAGGGAAAAGGGGGATCTCCTCCACCTTATTCTATGGGCTATCTCTCTCAAGATAGGGTTGGTTATGTTCAACCCCCATGATTTGGCTCCACCTTAGGATCTGCTCCAAACCTCAAGGAGCCATATCCTCAACCATATCCTTCATTTTCTCATGGTGGATGTGTCTCTCGAGCCTATATATTGAGGGATTTCAAAGGTGAAGAGAAGAAGTAATCAGTTAGAGTATCATCATTTTGATCTTGGTATATTCATACAAGGGTTGGATGAGGAGAGCTTGGAGAGGCTACTACTACATCAATCATGGTTTGTAAGTGTTCTACTTTTGGTTCTCATTGAATATACTTGGCCTATTTCCTTCAAGTTTGTGTATTCTTGCATGTTCTTTTCTATTGTTGCTTCAATATTCGTAGATGAATTTGTTTTACCTAATCAACTAGAGTAGGAGACAGTCATTTCTCTTTGCTTCCCATTGTAGGTATCAAATTGCACCAGGGGGTTTGAAGATCAAATTCACAGATTGGATAGTAGCAAGGACAAACTTCGTAAATAGGTACATCATGTCCTTTCTCCATCTCTCTTTTTGATTGGTTAAAATGAGTTTAAAGGGATGTTAGTTTCCACTTGTAGTGCTTCTATGTTGGTATATGGGTTGGGTAATCCAAGGGAGGTTTCATCTGTCTGCAAACGAAACATTCCGTAACAGAAATTGGAAACTCCATTGGGGAAGGACTTTGACTAGTCTTTCCTTGGATCATATGAAGCCTTTTTCTATCATTAGATATATATTTTCTTCTTTATTTTGATATATTTCCCATTCTCTCTTCCTCATTGAAGAGATCACAGAGTCATTGATTGATTTTTTCTGAGTTTTTATCCTTTTTGAGCATCTTTTTAAACTTTTCATAAGGGCGGCACTCCCCTGCAGTTCACACCAGGGCGCCATTACCTTGATTGGTGCTCCATAGAGGCCTTATAGAGGGCACCATTATATGAATGAAACTCCCCCATATCTTCCTACAAAGTGGCATTCCCCTAACTGGTGCTCTGTTTCCTTGAGAACATGGGTGCCAATTCCAAGAGATTTCTGATTGTATTTGAATTTGTTTGGATTGAGGATTTGATACTTATCACTCATTTTTACCTTTATTGAGCTTGCAAACCTCTTCTACATTGATATATTGGTTCACCTTGATTTTCACTAGTTTGGTCTTTGTCTCGTGATCTTTCAATTATCTGATTGATGGGAAGAGTCTGCAAAGGTTTGATTGGTCTTGAGTTTATGTTCAGTCTTCCTTAGAACATCTCACTCTTTTGAATGATTGAGATTATTTTTCTTACCACAACCTATCTTGAATACTTCTTTCTTTCTATTCATCTTTTAGGATTTTTGAGTAATTTCCTCTTCATCTTTTTCATTGTTTGCATTCTTTGATTCTAGTCATTGTTTTGAGTGCATTTCTTGTTCGATATTTATACTTCGTATTCCTCTGTATCTGCATCATATTCTTGCATTGAAAGTAAGGAAGTAGAAATAAATTGCATTTGATTTAGGTTCATTTCATTTATAATCAAACAAACAAAAATTTATAGCATTCAAAGTTTTGGGTGGTACATGTTTGTAGTTTTCAATAGGTAAGCTGCATTGGGTTATGAATTTGGGAATGGAAAAAGACTCTTCTCCTTTCCATAGATAGAGTTCATCAGATAGAAACCTTTTCATATCATTTTATTGCACTCTTTTAGAGTCAAAGTCATGAACATCATTAGTTTTTCTTCCATACCCTTGTGTAAACAACAACCTAAAATTAAAAATGCTAATTAAAATCTATCTAGAAATTTTTCTTTCTAAGCGTTTGCAAACCTACATTAGATTAAGTATAGGGTTTGGAATAGGTGTTGAGAATAACTTTCCAAATCCATAAAAAAACATAGATTCCTGTGATAGGGAGAGAAAATCCAATTTTTGTATAAGCATAGCTGGGAACCCCCTCTCACACAGGGGATAAACATGAGGTTGCGTGCAAGAGAGATACATATATTACCCCTCCAAGGCTCAACCAATCATAGAGGAAAAATAATATATTGGGGGTTTTCCTTCATAAACCATTTTTTTCATTTGGTATTGGTGCTTCGTGAACTATGATTCTGTTCGAGGTCCTTTGGAGTCTTATCAGTCCACTTGTCTTCAATTCTCTTGAAGAGATTAAGACTTTGATATCCTTCCCATACGTTTGGACCCGAATGTCAAATGTTGTTAGAAAAAAAGGATCACAGAGCAATAAAATAAAACAAATGCGGAAATAAAACATAGAAGATACACAATACAACAGAGACACATATATACGTGGTTCACCTAGTGTGGGCTACATCCACCAGAGAATTTGACAGGTCATTCCTTTATTATTATCCAACAAATGAAGGGATACAACCTACAACACACTTGATGTAACTTCCTTTTCTTTCCCTCATAGTCTCCTCACCCAGAATAAAATATTCACAATGATACATAGCCGCAATACATTTCCCTCATAAAAGAGGGTTGCTTTCTAGGGAAAAAAACCCTAACATAACTTCTACTATTAGATCTACGACCTTATAATGAACGGTCCATATTTACTATGAAATTACAATATACATTTACAAGGCAATTTTTCCTTCAGGGGCTTCACCCCTGAACCCCACAATGGGGGTAACCCTTCACTCCCCCACATGAAGGAGTGCACATTATTTCAGGGTGTAAAGTTTTCATGGGGTATAAACACAGTTGAAAACAAATACCTTTGAATCAAGAAGATAATCAGGCTCCACAACCAACAATCTCCCACTTGGAGACTGATCTCAACAACTCCACCACTGCTATATATGATGGAATATGATCCTTCTTGGACATTGAAAATTTCTCATCTTCACATTCATGCTTGAAGACCAACTGAAACTAAGTAGGAACTCAATTTATCCCTAGTTACTCCCTTTGTTAACATGTCTACGGGGTTCTGGCTAGTATGTATCTTTTCCAACTTCAAATGTCCATCTTCCAAGACAGATCATATGAAATGGTACATGAGACGTATATGATTATTATTAGAATGGAAGGTTGAGTTATTTGAAAGATGAATGGCACTCTCACTGTCACAATACAACCTGATATTCTCCTTCTTCTTTCCTAATTCCTCCATAAACCTCTGTAACCAAATCATCTCTTTACTAGCCTCTATAGCAACAACATACTCTGGCTCTGTTGTTGAAATTTAAACAACCTTTTTTAGTTTCGAAATACAACTACTATTGTTGCACCTAAAGTAAAAACATACCCCATAGTGCTCCTTTGGCTATCTTTATCACCTGCCATATCTGAATCAACATATCCATGTAGAACAATGTCTGAACCTCCAAAACATAATGGATGAGTATCAGTACCTCTCAAATACCTAAGAATCCACTTTAATGCCTCCCAATGTTCTTTACCTGGATTGTTCATATACCTGCTCACAACTCCCACTGCATGTGCAATATCTGGTCTTGTGAAAACCATCACATACATCAAGCTTCCAACTGTTGATGAATAAGGGACCCTAAACATGTATTCTATCTCCTCCTGTGTCTTGGGACACATTTCCTTAGTTAATTTGAAATGGCTAGAAAAAGGTGTACTGACTAGTTTTCCATTTTTCATTCTAAACCTCTCCAACACCTTCTCTATGTACTCACCCTGCGACAATGTCAATTTGCAATTTTTCCCGTCTCTTGTTATTCTCATACCAAGGAGTTTCTTTACAACACCCAAATCCTTCATCGCTAATGAATTATCTAATTTCTTATTGAGAGAATTTATATCCTACATATTAGACCCTGGAACAATCATGTCTTCTACATACAATAGCAAGATAATATAGCTTAAATTTTCTATCTTTAAAAAAAAAACACAGTGATCAAAATGACATCTACTATAACCTTGTTCTGTCATAAACCTGTCAAACTTAAAATACTACTTCCTTGGAGATTTATTTAGGCCATACAATCTCTTCCTCAACCTACATACCAAATTCTCCTTTCCTTTGTCCTCATACCCCTGTGGCTGCTGCATATAAATCTCTTCCTCCAAATCCCCATGGAGAAAATATGTTTTTACATCGAACTGTTCAAGATGTCGATATTCTACTGCTAAAAGACTTAAAATAGTCGCAATTGAAGTCATTATAACAACAGGAGAAAATATTTCATCAAAATATATACCTTTCTTTTGTGCAAACCCCTTTACAACAAGTCTAGCCTTGTACTGCTTTTTTCCTCCATCTTCTTCCTTTAACTTATAAACCCATTTATTATGCAATGCTCTTTTTCCTGCAGGCAAATGAACCAAATCCCAAGTCTGTTTATTTACCAAGGAATCCATTTCCTCTTTCACGCCTTGCTCCCACTTATTTTTGGTGTCTACCTTCATTTCCTCTTCATAACATTCTAGTTCACTAGAATCAGTCAACAATAAATAATACAATGAAGGAGAGTATCGTTCAGGGGGTCTACTTAACCTGGTAGATCTTCTAACAACACTTGCAGGAGTTTGAGGTACTTGTAGATCATGTTGTTGTACATTTTGATTTTCTAGTACCTTTGGAATTTGTTTTTCAGTGATCTCATCAAGCACTGTGTATTCTAGTTTTTCTTTTCCTATTTGTTTCCCTACAACTGATCTTTGTACATGACCTTGTCTTTGAATATGACATCTCTACTCCTAATGATTTTTTATTTTCATAATCCCATAATAAATAACCAAAAACATTAACACCATATCCAATAAAGGTACACTTATTGGATTTTCCCTCAAGCTTTGTTCTATTTTATTTATCAATATGGACAAATGATTCACAACCGAAAGTCTTCAAAAAAGAATAGTTTACCTTTTTACATGTCCATGCCTCCTCTTGAATTCTACCATCCAAAGAGCTTGAAGGTCCTTTTTTTATTAAGTAAACAACAATATCTACATCATATGCCCATAACTGTAAGGGAAAACCATCATGCAATCTCATACTTCTTGCATGCTCCATGATTTTCCTGTTAATCCTTTATGACACACCATTTTCTTGTGGTGTTCCTGGAAATTTATTCTCCCTATGAATCCCATGGTATGAACAATAATAATAATAATTATTTCTGCAATATTCACCTCCATTTTCTGATCTGAGACACTTCAACCTTTTTCCTATCTCATTCTCAACCAAAGCTTTCCATTTCTTAAAAGTACCCAAAACATCAGATTTTTGTCAAATGCAATAAACCTGAGTTTTTCTAGTTGCATCATCAATAAAAGTAACATAATAACGAGAGCCACCAAGAGATGATACCTGAGATGTTCGCCATACATCTGTATGCACAAGATATAACCTTTCACTATTCTTTTCTTTTTCAACTCTGAGAAATCCGACTCTCTTCTATTTTCCATAAACACAATGCTCACAGAAATCTAAATCAATTTGTTTAAGATATGGCAACAAATTTATTTTGTGAAGTATTTGCATCTCCTTGTCACTCATGTGTCCAAGACTATGACGCCACGGTGTTGTATTCACTCCTGTAGAAGCTAAAGAGATAGAAGAGTCAGTATTACCAATACATAAATACAATGTACCTACCTTCTCTCCTTTTGCTATCACCAATGATCTTTTGGTGACCTTCCACTTCTTACCTATAAATATGGATATACAACCTTCACTTTCCAACTACCCTGTTGAAATTAGATTTTTCCTTAGATCTGGAACATGTATTACCTCTTTCAAAATCCATTGGTTTCCATTGATTTTCTTTATTGTTACCTTTCCCATTCCAAAAATTATGCATGGTGCATCATCACCCAAATGAACCTATCCAAAATCACCTTGAACATAATCTAAAAAATCTTTCCTATGTGGTGTGGCATGAAATAAAGCCCCTGAATCTACTACCCAAGACTCATAAATATTATCTATGGAAATAATCAAAGCATCTTGTAACAAATCACATGTTACATTTGCTTCCTGATTTTTCTCTTGTTGTCCATCTCTTTTCTTCTTTGGAGCTTTGCAGTCTTTCTTTAGATGTCATTTCTTCCCACAATTCCAACACTCTATATTTCCAAATCTATATTTGGATCTTCCCTTCCTATAATTCTTGCGGTTCCCTAAGCCCTTTCCTATATCATTTTGTCTTCCCCTATTCTCCATGTCTAATGCATACCTGATGTCTCACCTATGCTTTTTCATCACATTTCCTCACTAAGGATAGCACAAACAACATCATCAAATTTTAAAGTGTTTGAACCTGAGACAGAGTTACTTACAACCATGACCAAGTTGTTCCAACTTTTTGGAAATGAGAACAAGATTAGAAGAGCCCTGACCTCATCATCAAAGTCTACTTTTACAGGACTTAGTTGATTATAACCATATTAAATTCATTTAAATGATCTCCAACAGACCCACCTTCCGACATATTCATATTAAATAATATCTTCATTAGAAATACCTTACTAGATGCTAAGGATTTTTCATACAATTTAGCCAATACATATAACAACTCCTTCGTTGTCTTTTCTTTCGAAATATTGAAAGCCATCGACGCTGCCAGGCTCAGTCGTATAGTTCTTAGTGCCTTTCTGTCAAGAACCTTCCATTCTTTATCCTTCATGGCCATCGAATTCTTTGCTATTCCACCCAATGGTAGGAATTCATCCTCTTGATATAAATAATGTTCCATCTGCATCTTCCATAAATGGTATTTTTGGCCGTTAAATTTCTCGACCCTAAACTTTCCATCTTTTGCCATTGCTCCCACTCGAACTGGGAACCCTATTTTCCTGTGAGTTTCCTTTCTCTCTGATATGAGTTGTTATAAAAATAGGATCGTGGAGAAATACAATAAAAAAATTGTGGAAATAAAACACAGAAGATACGCAATACAATAGAGACATGGATATACGTGGTTCACCCAGTGTGGGCTACGTCCACCAGAGAAATTTCTAGGTCCTTCCTTTATTATTATCCAACAAATGAAGGGATACAACCTACAACACACCTATTGTAACTTCCTCTTCTTTCTCTCACAATCTCCTCACTCAGAATACAATATTCACAATGATACATAGCCACAATACATTTCCCTCATAAAAGAGGGTTTCCTTCTAGGGAAAAAAACCCTAACATAACTTCTACTGTCAAATCTGAGACCTTATAATGAATTCTCCAGATTTACTATGAAATTACAATATACATTTACAAGGAAATTTTTCATTAAGGGGCTTCTCCGCTGAATCGTTGTCGAGGGCCCACTCACTCTCAGACCCCGCAGGGAGGGTAACTCCCCCCTGCACTCCCCCACGTGGAGGAGTGCACATTCTTATGGGGTGTAAAGTCTTCATGGGGTATAAACACAAATGAAAACAAAGACCTCTGAATCAAGAAGATAATCAAGCTCGACAACCAACAAATGTACCCACCTGGAGGATGACTACGAGTTGGTAAAATTAGTGGCATTTATCTTTAGGGTTCATACACAAGCTGATGGTGAAGGGGATTCCTTGTTGTAACTAGGCTAGACATTGGTCAAATTCACTCAGGCTCCTTGGAAGTTAAACCATGGATAGAACATGAGGGAAATTTCACTAAGGTATAAGTACATTAAGTAGGTATCCAACGTACTCGATCCACCTACTTTATCCCAGCACATCCTCACTTTGATCCTGCAACATTGGATTTCATCACCAACTAGCGCGTCCTATGAAAAGGCTTTCTTGTTTGGTTTTCTTCCTAGATTTTTTAGCGTGTGTTGTTTGTTTTCCCTATAAGCCCTTAGGGTTGAGTTTGTGTCTATGGATTCAATCCCTAGAACTACCAACAAAGGAACTCCTTTTCATGGGATACCATTTATTTCTCCTTTTGTGGGACATGTTGGTCCTCCTTATATCACTACTTTGACTCTTCCTATACTCACTATTGGGTTATCGGTCTGGTTGTTTTCCACTTTGGTGAATGTAAAGACTCCTAGTGCTTCGTTTGTAAGTACTCCACCCCAGGACCATCAACCTCATGTTGATCTTCTTCCTTCACCTGTGGGGTCTTCTTCCCATTCTTCTGTTGGCATGTTTTATAGGCAACATATGCTTGTCATTGATGTCAAGTACAACAACGATGATGGCTTGAGTATAGGTGTAATGTGCCAGGTGGGCACCATAAGTATTTTGGAAAGATGCAGCAGAGCAAGCTTGTGAAGACCAGAAGAGATAGTGTAGAGGTGCACACAGAGTGCAAGAGTGTGCTTGTTCATTTGATGACAAATAGGTAGGCAAGGAAGAAAAACAACCCAAGGATAATGGCATGGAAATATCAAAAGCGTAAACTCCATTTTAGAGTTTCAGATACCGGGCGTTGGAGGAGTCAAGGAAGCAACTCACGACAAGAATGCCGAAACGGTGAAATGCGAAACATCGAAATACGTTGATCCGACTCCATTTCGGAGTTTCAGATACTGGGAGTTAGAGGAGTCAAGATTCGAGAATCTTCATCACAGGAGTCCCAGAATCGTGAAATGCGAAATACCAAAATCCCGAAATAGGCACATCAACCAGAGTTTCGGATACCTGGAGTTGGAGGAGTCAAGATTCAAGACTCTTCTTCACAGGAGTCCTGGAATCATGAAATGAGAAACGCCAAAATCCCAAAATAGGCACATCAATTGGATTTTGGGATATCGAGAGTTGGAGGAGTCAAGAATCGAGAATATTCATCACAGGAGTCCCGGAATCGTGAAATGAAAAACGCCAAAATCCTGAAACATGCACATCAAACGAAGTTTTGGATACCAGGAGTTGGAGGAATCAAGAGTCAAGACTCTTCATCATAGGAGTCACGAAGTCGCGAAATGAGAAACACCGAAACACCTTTTGGTGTAGGTTTCGGATACCGAGAGTTGGAGTGTCAAAACACTTCATCATAAGGAATGTCGGAATGTTGAAATGCAAATGCGTGTTCAGAATTGGCCCCTGTTCATAACCTATGGTCACATCATTGAAGAGATGTAGAGAAGAGATTGAAGAGACAAGCTCCATTTTAGATTTTGAGGCATGGAGAGTCGATATGACTCATCACAGAATCCCTGAAATGCGAAAGTGCGAAATACATTTTTGAATAAGGTTGTGGTCACAGCCAGTGGTCACATCTGTGGAAGATGGAGGAAGGATCTAGTGCAACCAAGCTCCATTTCAGGGATCGTGACTTGGAGTGTCAAGACACTTGATCACAAGAATGTTGAATTGCCAAATGCTGAAATGTTGAAATGGCGAAATGTCGCAGTAGCCGGTGGTCACGTAAGTGGAAGGAGATAGCATAGCTAGGCTCCATTTCAAGGTTTGCACTATAACTGCTAGAAACCATTGATGGTTTCTACGAAAGGACTCAAAGAGACTTCTGTGTGATTGCCAGAGGAGCTGAAGAGTCTCAAGGAATTTGCTAGTGGAATGAAGACTAGTCATAGAGGCGATTGACAGATGGAAGAGCATTGAAGAGTGTAATTGAAACAGAGAGGTTGAAATCGACTGTAACAAAGAAGATGAAGAGTCTTGACTGCTGGAGAGGTGAAAGAATCCCAACATAACACCCAGTGATGATGGACACATGGGTTTAACTTCCAGAGAAGCTGAAGAGTTGCAATGATGATCAGGCAGAGCACTTGACATGGAGAGAGCACGTAGAAGCATGGGAGATAGCATGCACAAGGTGCACAGAGATGATAAGTATGCAGAACAATGAAGAGATGATGGTTGTTGTTGTTGAGAGTGATTCAGGCGTGTAGAAGGAGGAGTGTGCAGCAGCTAAAATACAGAGAAGAGGAATGGTGCATTGAATGGACATGGCACACAGAGCATAAATGGCAGAAGCACAAAAAGTGAAAGGGATGTGTGTAGAAAGACAGTGAGATAGTAAAGGAAGGCTGAGGTGCTCTTGTAGAGAAAAAAAAAAGATCATAAAGCACAAGAATATGCAGACAGAGAGACATTGATACAAGAGAGCAGAGCACCATAGAAGAGCAGTGATAAGTCTGGTAAGCCAATGATAAATATTGTATCACTGTGATAAATTTATATATAGAAAAGATTTATATTTCAGGGTGGTTGGGAGGTTCTAGGGAGGACTTTTGTCCTCATAGGTTCAAATGGGTGTTTGAACATAGGGAGTTGAAGCTTCCATCTAGTTGCAGCCAGAAAAACCAAGGTGGCAAGGTGGTGTAGGGGAGAACTGTTGTTCTCTGTTTTATAGGTTGGTGCTTGTGTGACTGGAAGTTGGTGCTTCCATCCAGTTGGTGCTGGAACATTTACGGAGTTGGTGCTTCCATCTAGTGGGTGCTAGAGAAACCAGGGAGTTGGTGCTTCCTTCTAGTAGGTGCTAGAGAATCCAGAGAGTTGGTGCTCTTATCAAGTAGCATCTTGCAAAACAGAGGTTGTAGCCTCATTATGAGTTGGTTCTCATAAGTATGATAATGTACAGAATGTAAAGAATACTTATCACATAAAGAAGAAGAGGGTTTTTACTCTTTATGGGTTTCCTCAAGAAATATCTGCCTATGCGTATCTCATATGTGTGAATGATGTTGAATGTTCTATTGCTTACTTCCCTGCATTACTGTGATTGTCATTAAGTGCTCTGTAAAGAGTTTAAAATAAGTATAATTTTTTAAGCATGGTAACAAATGATTCAACCCCCCCCTCTCAGTTGTCAAACATCTTCCTCCCCACCTAGTGAAAGCTTTGTAGCTAGTAACCAAGTATATAAGAAGAAGAATAAGAAAAGGAAGATTAAGAAGAACAAAAATAAGCTAGGAGGAAAACTTTCAATCATGTAGGATATGTTGGAAATGATCAACCATCAACTTTTCATCATGCTAGGACTGTTGATAATGTTGATAAATCTATCAAGTCACATTGCAAACCTAAATTCCCTTATAGGATTTGTAAGGGTGACCACTTTCTTAAGGATTTCCCTGGTATTTCGAAGGTTGTTTAAGTTTGGTCTCAGGGTGCTCAACCCGCATCATCAGCCACTGTAGGTCATGTTGGTGAAAAACTATCAACTAGTGATAATCAGGTTGGAAGTAAGAAGGGTAAATTCAAATTTCCTTTCTTTATATGTAAGGAGATGCATCGTACCTACCTCTTCTCTCGTATGGATGAGGCTTCATATATGTTGAAAAATATTGTTGATTTAGAGAAATAAATTCTCAAAAATTACCATAAAATATCTCCCAACCTGCCATTTGTTGATGAAATGGTCAATCTAGTTCCATCATCAGTCAATCTGGTTGATCAGGTGATCCGTCTGGTTCAATCATTGGTTGAGCTAGTCGATCAAGTGATTGGTATGATTTCAAATTCAATCAATCCCACTCTCCCCTTAAAGAGTGAATTCAAAGTGGTTGATCCAATACCACCCTTGGTCGATCCCACTCCTCCTAGGAAGAGTGAGGATGTCTCTCAAGTATTTCTTACTCATACAGATTCTTATGGACAATGGGTCACTTCACCTGTCCCAGTAGAACCCCCTCCGAGTAATGAGGCCATTCTTTTATAGTGGGTTACATTGCCAAAATCTCATCTCCCTTTCTATATACCTTTCCAAATCATTGTTTAATATTTTGGTATGGAAGTTCCTCAGACTATTGTCGATGAGGGTGCATCAGTTAGTATCTTATCCTCCATTGCTCGGAAAGATTTAGGTTATCCTCAGCTTGCACCGGTGACTCATAATATGTTGGATTTTAACAAAAAGGATATTAAACCTTTAGGGATCCTTCCTTAGTTTCCTATTACTTTGGGAGGGAAAATTGTCTTTATTGAAGTGACGGTAGTCCACGACCCCTTGGATTTTAATTTTCTCCTCGGGAGAGACTATGTTTATGCTTGTTAGGGACCTAACCTCCCTAACACCTCACATAGGTAGAACAATATAATTCAATGTAATAAAGGCCAATATTAATAAGTCCTAGCAATAAGGAATAATAATTCAAATGTAAGAAGACCAAATAGAAGCTCCCCCTTCTAGAAGAATCTTCCTCTAGATTGTTCTTTTGGATAGATAGATTTAGTATAAATGGGAGTAGAGGGTATGGGAAATCTTGTATTGGTGATTATTGTAATAGAGCTCTTTTCTGCTGGAGGTTCCCCCCTCAAAGAGGCAAGTGAGCATTGATATCATTTATCAAGGTGCTCTTTCTGGTGTTATTATGATATTGTTCTGGTTATATAATTGTTTCTTTGCCATTTCTTTGCTAAAATATTTATGTTCTGGATACTATTTTATATGTGGAATACTAGTGTCAGAGCACCTTCCTCAGTAGAACAATGTGGGTTAAATTTTTTCAGGGTTGAGATGTATTCCAGTGTCTTAAAGATACATAGATATTTCGTTACACACATAAACTCACATTCAGGGAGTCATACACGAAGGAAATACAAGAGGTACTTAAGAACACATATGTTGGCCACCCTTGTAACCCATGTTGGTACCCCTTCGAGTGGTAGCACATCAGACAATGCATGTATATAGATTGACCTGGATATATTGAATCCCTCCATAGATAAACCGATTGGCCACCTGACTTCTATAGTGCCATCGAGAACAACGCCCAGGAAGATACTCTCTAGTACCTGGGTAGTCAGGTAGTACGACTAAGGGCGCGATCTAGCCTCCTTAGTTGGTACCCTAAGATATTAGGCTGAGTAATACTATTGGACCCCACATGTATATCAAAGAGATATAGCATAGGGAACACCCTTGTTAGTAGAAACCCTGAATATCCTAACCCTAGGGATGACAACAACAACAAAA
>JASDQU010503879.1:28874-42428 GCA_032191745.1 Picea mariana
TAGGGTTCTCATACCCTCGACTCCTATTTATACTAAATATGTCTATCAAAAGAACCATCTAGAGGAAGATCCTTCTAGAAGAGGAAGCTTCTATTAGGTCTTCTTACATTCGACTTATTCTACTTTATTGCAAGGCCTTATTAATATTGACCTTTATTATATCCGAATATATTGTTCTACCTATGCAAGGGTTAGGTCCCTAACATGTCCTACCCCTTAAAAACAACCTTGTCCTCAAGGCTTGAGATGTGGAAATTAGTGCAGAATGGTAGTTGGTTCCCAAGTGGCATCTGTTAGAGTTTTATCTTTCCACTAGACTAACACTTCCTTGATGGTTCACTGACGCAGACGATGCTCACATTGGTCCAAAACTGCTTGTGGTTGTAGCCAAGCAGATTCTTCTTCATCCAACTCGGGAAGGTTGGTTTGAATTTGGTACTTAGTTCTAATCACCTTATTTAAGCATGAAACATGAAAAACATGATGTAGCTTAGAATGACTGAGAAAAGCTAACTGATAGGCCACCTGTCCCAGACGCTTGAGAATAATATAAGGAACATAAAATTTAAGCACCAACTTCTGACAATGCTCGACCTTGAGGGAATTTTTCTTGTAAGGTTGCAGTAAAAAAAACACCTGATCCCCTTCTACAAATTGACATTTAGAGAGACATTGATCTTCTTTTTGCTTCATGCAATTCTGTGCCATGACCAAATTCTCTTTGAGGGTATGGAGAATAGCCTCTCAAACCGTAAGTGTTTGGTCAATCGCCTAGACCTTCGAGACACCTGGTAAGTATGAGATAATTGAAGATTTCTTTTTTCCATATACCGCTTCAAAAGGAGTCATGTGGGTAGCTATATGGTATGAAGTTTTTTACCACCATTTGGCTAGGGGTAACCATTGAGCCCACTGATTTTTCTTTTCCAATGCAAAACACCTCAAATATGTTTCCAAACACTTGTTGACAACTTCATTTTGACCAACAGTCTGGGGATGATAAGCTATGTTGAGATGCAATTGGGTGCCTTGTAGCTTGAACAGTTCTTGCCAAAAATTGCTGGTGAAATTTGGGTCGCATTCTGAAACAATAGAATGTAGCATGCCATGAAGCTTGAAGACCTGATCCATGAAAATTTGAGACACAATGGATGTTGTAAATGGGTGTTGAAGATCACAGAAATGAGAATACTTGGAAAGGCAATCAACAAACACCATGATGACTGATTTATTTCCCAATTTGGGTAAGCCTATAATAAAATCCATAGAGATATCCCTCCAAATAGCAGGTGGAATCAGAAGCAGTTGTAGTGTGCCAGGAGATTTGACCGTTTCACCTTTGCTACATTGACACACATCACATTCAACGACAAAATTATGAATGTCTTGTTTCATACCATCCCAGCAAAAAAGAACGTTTGACCCTGTCATAGGTTTTGGTAAACCCGGAGTGCCCAGCTATGGGTGTAGCATGAAGCTCAGAAAGTACCATGGATTTAAGTTTTGATTATTTACTTAAATACAAATGGCCTTTGTATCAAAGCTCATCATGGAGCCAAGAGTACCCTGGGGAAACTGGAAGATTGGACTACAATTTTTGTATCAGATGCGAACTTTTGGGATTGTGTAGCCATTCCTGGTGAATGGCTTGGAGCCAATCTCGTACAATGAAGGAGAAATACAAAATGGATCCTTCATCTTCATATTTTCGAGAAAGTGCATCCGCAACCACATTGTCTTTTCCTTTCCTGTAAATTATCTCATAATCATATCCAAAGAGCTTAGTCACCCATTTTTGTTGCTCTGGGAAGGAAATGCATTGTTCTAGAAAATACTTGAGGCTGTGATGGTCTGTCTTAATTTGGAAGTGTTTCCCCAATAGATAAGGGCACCATAGATCAACAACATGCATAATAGACAACATTTTTTTTTCATTGATTGATTTTCCCAGATTTAGTTCAGACAGTTTCTTGCTGGTAAAGGCCAAAGGCTGACCCTCTTGCATAAGGACAGCGTAAATTCCTTTCCCTGAAGCATCACATTCTAGGACAAAAGTCTTTGTGAAATCAGGAAGGTCCAGCACTAGAGTTGTGCACATGGCCATGTTCAAGGTTTTAAAATCTTGAGAATCTACTGGAGTCCAAGGGAAAGAGTTATTTTTTAGGAGAGCAGTTAGAGGTGCTGCAGTATTTCCATAATTATTAACAAACTTGAGATAATAACCTGTTAAGACTAGAAATCCACGAAAGATTTTGAGAGTCTTTGGGTGAGGCCAGTCTTGCATAGATTCAATCTTTTTAGGATCCACCCTAACATCATCCTTGCCAACCAGATGATCCAAGTATACTTGACTTCTTAGGCACAAAAAGCACATTTAAACTGTTTAAGGAAAAGTTGTTGCTGAGAGAGTAGATGGAGAAATCGATCCACTTGAGCAAGACAGTCTATTCAGGTTTTTTCTATAGATGAGGATATATCGAAAGAAAACTAAGACAAAATGATGAAGAAAAGGACGGAAGACATGATTCATGAGGCTTTGGAAAGTGGAGGGGGAATTACACAAGCCAAAGGGCATGACCAAAAAATCATAGTGGCCCTAAAGGTAGTCTTAGGAATTTTTTCATCTTTCATATGTATCTAGTGGTAGCCAGAATGAAGATCAAGTTTAGTAAAGAATTGGGCACCACTCAACTCATCCAAGAGGTAATTCATGATAGGAATGGGAAATTTGTCTTTAATGGTGAGTTTGTTGAGGGTACATAAGTTAGGAAACATTCGCCAAGAACCTTCTTTCTTAAGGACCATGACCACAGGAAAAGAGTAGGGGCTTGTACTAGGGAGGATAACACATGCGTTAAGGAGTTCCTGAACTGTTTTCTCAATTTCATTTTTTTAGGAAAAGAGGTGATGATAGGGACGGATATTGGGAGGAAGGATTCTTGGTACAAGGAATGGAATGATCATGAAAACCATGGGAAGGAGGGAGTCCCTGGGGAGTGGAAGACACCACTTGATCTTTAGAGGGGATGGATTGGAGGTCTTCAGCACCGAGGGTTTCTTAGTTTCTTGTATGGCATGTAGTTGGGAAATAATGCCATAATGGCCTTTTTTGAGCAGATTTTCCATGTGATGGGAACTAATGATCTCCGGTGAACCAACAATGATGCCTTGGAACTTATATTGTTGGCCCTCCTGGTCGAATTGCATGGTTAATTCCTTCAAATCGATGAGAATGGGACCCAAATTCCTTAGCCAGTCTGCACCCAACACAATGTCACAACCACCCATGTCGATAGAAAACATATGATATTTCAGGTGGTAGTCACTAATTTGGAGACACACATTTTCAAAACACCCTCCACATTTCATGGAGCCACCATTGGCAATCATTATTTGGAAATTATTGGCTGCATGGATATAACAACGAGTTTCTTGGGAAATGAGGTGATGAATAAAATTATGGTTTCTTCCACTATCAACAAGAATGATGACCTTCCTATGCTTGATGTAACTGATTATATTGAGGGTTTGGGGAAAAGAGAAGCCAGTGAAAGCATTTAAGGAAATGACCGGTTCTATTTCAGGAGGGTCTGAGGGAGGGGTTATGCCAGTGGTTTCAGGTGACTCAGACACAAGGGGAGTTTCAACATCCTCTTACAAAATATCCTCTGAGATGGCCATAAAAATATTTTGTTAATTACACTTGTGGCTCAAAAAATATTTGTCATCACAATTATAATGAAGGCCTTTGAGTCGGCATTCAACCATTTCATCCTTGGTCCATTTTTGGATCTTTAGTGGAGTAGAGGGGGTAGTGGGATTTACTGGTTTAGTGTGAGGAATAAAGGAGGATTTCTAGTTTTGAGAAGATTCAACCTGTTGTGCTTCTTTAGCTCTTTTAGTAGCCTCCACCCAACACTAAGGCCGAGCCATGAGGACACAGGCACAATTCTCATCCTTGAGGCCATTGATAAAACATTCTCAGAAAAAGGAATCAGACATGCCCTCTGTTCGAAAATCCATGCGCTCAAAAGAAGCTATAAAGTCTTCCAGTATTCCAGATTGTTTTAACATTGTCAAACAGCCTAAATGGTTGGTTTCAGTGTCAAAGCATTCATAAATATCTGCCACAAAGTGTCTCCAAGCAATATACCCTTGACGAGAAGTTTTTCTCCATTGCCACCATTGCTAACGTTCTTGATCTATATGGAGAACACCATACCGGAGTTTGGCCAAGTCATCTATAATTCCGTATAAAGAGAAATAATGTTCCATGTGGGTTAACCAACCAGTGGGATCTGAGCCATCAAATTTGGCCACATCCACTCGTGGAAGGCGCAGGTCATGCTGAAAGTTATGGGGCTGAAAATTATGGGAATGAGAGGAAGTTTCAGCTTCGGTATGTGGAGATGGGTCAGATAAAGGGTTATCTACAGGGATATGCAGCTTGGTGCAGATCATTGAAATGACAGGTTCAAGTTGGGTAGTCATGTCTTGTTTGAGTTCCTTGATTGAGGTGATGATGGAGGACTGCATGTTTGTAATGATGGTGGAAACATTGGCACTGATCTGTTTCACTTCTTGTTGGGTCTTTGTGAAATTAGATTGCAAGGTATTGAAGTGAGCTTCCAAGTCTTAGCTAGGGCATGGTCCATGATGACGAGGGAACCGAAACAGGGTGGTTGGGGTAAAAAAATTTGTTGAAAAATGATAGGTATGAATGTGATAATGGTGAAGAGATAAATCCAATGGAATAGGTCTCAAATAATGGTGCAAAAATTTCCAGACATTTTTTTTCTTTTTTTTACACCTGCAGAGTTATACTCTGATCTGAAGAATACTGTAGAGATGAAATTCCCAAATGCTTAACCAGGAAGAAATGTGTAGTGATTTGGCAACCCGAACACAATTGTGTAGCAATAGATCTTGTCTGTTTTAATTTTTATTTTATTTTGTTTCCATCCCCAAGGGTTAGGTATTTAAGGGTTCTATAGACAAGGGTTTTCCCTATGCTATAGCTCTCTGATATACATGCGGGGTCCAACAATAGTACTTGTCCCAATATCTCAAGGCACCAAATAAGGAGGCTAGACCGTGCCCTTATTCATACTACCCGACTACCCAAGTACTAGAGAGTATCTTCTCGAGTGTTGTTCTCGATGGCACTATAGTAGTCATATGACCGATCGGTTTATCTAAAGAGGGCTTCAGGAAATCTAGGCTGATCCGTACACATGTGTTTTCTGATGCACTACCACTCAAAGGGGTACCAATAGGGGTTACAAGGGTGGCCAACAGATGTGTGATTAAGTACCACTTGTATTTCTTGTGTGTATGAACCCCTCAACTATGGGTTTATGTGCATAACGACATATATTTGTGGTTTAAAGATGTCAGAATATGTCTCTACCTTGAAAAAAATTTAACCCACAATTTATGCCAAGGAAAGTGCTCTGATACCACTTGTAATATTCCAGATATAAAAAGTATGTAGAACAGAAATAAAATGCTAGAAATGGCAGATAAACAACAATATAACCAGAACAACACCACAATAATACATAAATGATATCAAAATAACACCAGAAAGATCACTTTGATTCTGAGAGCAATGCTCACGGGCCTCTTCGAGGGGGAAACCTCCAGTCGAGCAGAGCTCTAATACAATAATATCCAAGCTAGTGTTCTCATACCCTCGGCTCTTATTTATTCTAAATATGTCTATCAAAAGAACCATCTAGAGGAATATCCTTCTAGAATCAAAATCTTCTATTAGGTTTTCTTACATTCGACTTATTCTACTTTATTGCAAAGCCTTATTAATATTGAAATTTATTACATCCGAATATATTTTTCTACCTACGTGAGGTTTAGGTCCCTAACATAGGGAGGTTATCTCCCTAAAATGCCCTCCCCCTTAAAAATCAGCCTTGTCCTCAAGGCTCGAGATGAGAAAATTGTTACAGAATGGTAGTTGGATCCCAGGTGGCATCTGTTGGAGTTGTATATTTCCACTATATTAACACTTCCTTGATGGTTCACTAATGGAAATGATGCTCACACTGGTCCAAGACTTCTTGTGGCTGCAACCAAATGGATCCTTCGTCATCCAACTCGGGAAAACCGGTTTGAGTTTGGCACTTAGTTTCAATTACCTTGTTTAAGTAGGAGAAATGAAAAACAAGATGGAGCTTAAAATGACTAGGAAAAGATAACTTACAGGCCACCTATCCCAAGTGCTTAAGAATTGTATAAGGACCAAACAATTTGCACGCCAGTTTCTGACAATGGTCAACCTTGAGTTAAGTATGCTTATAAGGTTGCAGTGGAAGAAACACTTGGTTCCCTTCAGCAAATTGATGTTCTGAGTGACCTTGATCTGCTTGTTACTTCATGTGATTCTGAGCCATGCCCAAATTCTCTTTGAGGGTGGCTAACAATGTGTGATTAAGTACCACTTGTATTTCCTGCATGTATGCTTCCCCGACCATGGATTTATGTGCCAAAAGGAAGATCTTTGTAGCTTTGAGATGCTAGAATACATCTCTAACCTAAAAAAAAGAAACCACGATTTTATTCCAAGGAAAGAGCTTTGATACCACTTGTAAGGTACTAGATCTATTATAATATCTGGAAAAAAAATATTGTAGATAATAATAGCAGAACAATACAATATATGAAACCATAACACGAAATTAATACCTTTATTGATAGGAAACAATGTTCACTTGCCTCTTCAAAGGGGAAACCTCCAGAAGAGAAGCGCTCTATTACAATAATTCTCAAGACAAAGACTCTCATTCCCTTGATTCCTATTTATACTAAATCTATCTACCAAAATAACAATCTAGAGGAAGATCTTCTAGAAGCATAATATTTTGTTAGGTCTTCTTACACTTGACTTATTCTTCCTTATTACTAGGCCTTATTAATATTTTTGTTTATTAAATGGAAAATTTATTACTCCACCTATGTAAGGGGTTAGGTCCCTAACAATAACCCTAGCCTTCCAAGCCCAGAAGTTGGTTTCTCCTTCCAACATGTCCTCGATATTCAATGTCTTCACCATTTGGAACAAGAACAAGAAAAACTCTCTTCCATTGTTGTAGCCAAAAATGTGTCTCAGGATGATTCCCTTCTCTTTAAATCCCAATCTATGATACCATGTCAATTTTCACATGAAACTCTTTGTGACTAATTTTAAATCTGAAAATTGCTTCCTAGTGATCTAATAGTAAACCCTATCTATTATCACTGAACAACTTTACACTGAAATTATGAGAGAAAATTTACAATAGTGGAAACAACAAGATCAGAGATGAATCATCAAAATACAAAGGACACAAATTTTAATTTTTGCAACTCTATCAAACTCAGAAATTCTAAGGGAAAAACCATCCCTTTGAGCCAATACAAATTCACCAAAATTCTGAGGACCAAACTAGTCCTCTCTACAACCATAAAATTAACGATCTTTCTGGGACAAATCCCAACTTACAAATATACTATAAACCACCTGTACGACCTGTTGATGCTACCTATACTATTGTTGACGTCAGTCTGTACAGACCTGCTCTTTCCCAAAATCCTTGTACGGATGTACGTAACTATCCTTCCTAGAACCTGCATACATATATGATTGTTCCCACTGTAATGCGCATGTGTAAGTGATTTTTCTCACTTGTTGATGAGTGAAATTGACCGCTCGTCAACTGGAGGGGTGGATCCAGTTCGAGGTTGTCTAAATAACCCAATCCGTTTGGATTAATCCACTCCGATGGGTTTAGCGGCTCCATTGGCCGATCTAAGTCCTAGGAAAGTAAAAAAAAAACTAAGCTAAAGGAACTAATCTAAGTGAAAAACAACTACTGCAAACTATATACAAATCTAAAATATATATATAGTTTACTAACTAATATTATAAAACAATAATTTTACTTATTAAATTTTCAGTTATCAATACAATTAAATCTCGATTATATATACAGTATTTACAAAATCCAAATTTTGATCAAAATCTGCAAAATCATCTGTGAATTGTCTTATGACAGCGAAGCTATTTTTTTTGGATTTTTATAACTTTTATGAAATAGAAATAAAACAACAACTATCTAACTAAGCAATAAAAACAATAATCTGTATTATATATATCTATCTAAACTACAGAGAATGCTCAAATTAATTGACTATTAAATTGCAAATAACAAACTAACCTGAAGTAGCGCTTCCTATTTGTCCTGTGCACAGTACTCGATTTAGCTGTTTGATGGGGGAAACCTGCACCGGATTTTGCAAAAAGCTTCTCGTAAACAGGAAGCAACGACGCTCTTGAATACGAATGACAGAACAAACAAGAGATATAACAACAACAATTTTATAGTTTACAGATCATCACATTTAGATAAATCTTAGTGCGAAGATTTGTACATAATTGCTCATTTAGCAAAGAAGATTAACCTTCTATTCATTAAATTAAAACAGGGTAATTGATGTAAGTAAAATGAGATACATCAAATATGGACAATAATTAAATCATATCGCATCAACCTGTAACAAATCTTGATATCTAAAGTAGTCAATAATTTGATTACAAATTAAAATGCACAAAAACTTGAACAAAAGTAAGATAAATTGAAGCTAAAGCCGTACAAAAAATCCACTTTCATTCGAGTCTGTATAATCATCAGTCCATAGTCTCTATTCTCCCAACAGTGATGTATTGTTTACAAAAAATAACAAGTATATAAAGGCCACAGGATACAACATTCCTTGTGGAAATTATCAAAAACTGTTTGCAAAAAATATGGGAACAATCTCCCAGATTCCTATTTCTATGTAAGACTAACAACCTAATCCAAAACTGTGTAACAAACATGTTCTAAAATGCCGTTATTGATCCAATTCCCATTGAAATTCTTGTGTACCTGTAGATGCACAAAAATACATGATTTTAGATAGTGTTTAATTGTAAAATCAACAGAAATTCAAATTTTATGACTAGCTATAGAATCTCACGATTTTGTAGCTGGTCATTATTTGCAAACAGAGTCGTATTGCATCAATTCCATCATAACAGAACTAGATACAGTTTATCAAACAAATCTTTTATACTAATTCAAAGCAAACAAAATCATTTATGCTAATTCAAAACAAACAAAATCATTTATGCTAATTCAAAACAAACAAAATCATTCTACAATCATTGTTGAAATATCATACCTTGGCTTTAGGGATATGATTCGGTCAGGCTATTTTTGAATTAACAATGGTAGTGGCTGCCTCTACATTTTTGAATAGGACAGAGCCTGTGGTCTTTTGCCTCTTATCGTTAGCTTGCAGTCTATCATTTTCCTTGGTTAACACAGTCACCTGGTCCTCCAAGGACTTGATTTGGGATTGCAACAGAGGGACATCTGTATAGTATCGTTCGAGCCATAAGTTGCATTCATTGCACTGTGGTTGATCAGGCCGTTTCATTACAGGTGAGGAATATTTTAAATTACTAGGGGTTCCACTGTCAAACTTGATCCCGGGGAAGTTGGGGTCATCCTTAAGGCATGGTGGGAGGTTGGATACGTAGTCATAGGGCTTGACAGAACACAGGTCGTGTGAGTATGGGTACTCCTCGATCAGAAATCGCTCGATTTCAAAATCTGAATCTTCACACAAAACAATTGGTTTCTGATCCATGTTTTGTTTGGGTTTATTGCGAGCACACCTTGATACCCAGTGTGCAGCCTACTTACCCTTTCTATTGACATCAATATTACCCTTTCCCTTTTTTCTTACAGGCCTCTTACTAGGCTTAACACTGTCTTTTAGGAATGAGTCAGGCAGGGTGTTGGGTAGGTCATCGTTCGGGCAGGTCGAGGGTTCAACAGCGGGTAGGAGGGTAGGAGGGGGCACGACAGGCCCGACAAGGGTTTCGGTGACCACGACTTTATTCACTTGACCAATTTCAGGACTGGCAAAGCCATTCCTCAACAAGAAAGCTTCCCAATAGTCTGCACTCAACCTTAAATGATGGACTGTGACAATTTTTATTAAACAATGATGGAAGAGGCTGGAGTTGGCCTTCTCCCTCTTAAATCGTTTATCCATTTTATACAAACTGCAAAGAAGGAAATGTGGCATATTCAAAGGGAAATTTATGAAATTCATAAGCAGCCAGAGATGGTAAAGGAAAACTAAAATGTATCTACCCTCGCACGTAATGAATTGCTTGATAATGGCCAACAAATCATGCCACCTAGACTTAAGGGCTGTGACTGGCATGCCTTTGTCACCACTGATAATTTTCCTCGAGGTAAACAGGAGCGGCCATGGAACTTCATCCACCTTCGAATACATAAACCATCTCTGCCCTTGGCTAGCAGACCAGTGGCTGAGCTGAGGAATTCTTCATTCAATTCGAGTTGGATATCTCCAACTTTGGCCCTGCATCCATGGAATGTGAGGGAAAACTACTGAGTGACTGCGAGGTTGAAACCCTTGAATTTTTCAATGAAAAATAACCATCCATTTCTCTCCAGGTCCTCTCGGGCGTTATCAAATAACAGCAACGTTTGGATGCCGTTGGGTTCTATGCATACTACAGGAGCCATAGCAGAGAGCACACAGTCAACAGGGTAATTAGTGAGGGGGTTTGACAGGGTAGACATAGGACCAACTTCCAGCAGGTTTTCCCAAAACAAGCAGAGGCAGCCTGAAGTGCAAGGAAAACGTTAATGCTTATGCATGCGAGGGTGGTGGAGTGAATTGAAACCATGCAAAACTATCATGTTGGCATGTACAATCGACGACGCCTTGGTAATAGTTTCATTCAAATCACTTTTGGTGTGTATGAAAAACAATGTAAACAACATGTCGAATGAATAACCATTGAAAACCATGGTGTTCATAACCAAAAAAAGTCAGTCTGAATGTTAAATCAACAATAACATTTGTATGATTTGAAAGAAACCACTATATCGAACATTGCACCAAGGATTTAATCACAAAGTTAATGCATTCTATGAAACCATTGCACCAAGAATTTAATCAAAGACACCACAAATCATTGCATCATGAACTTATAAATTGAAACCATATTAACAAAAATGCAAAGTGAATAAAGGTTTGGTGTTTTGACAAATGTATGACCATTATTGAGTTAGAGGTGAAATGACCACATGAACAAAAGGATTCATAACAATCCAGAGATTATTTTAATTCCATCAACCTGAGTTCCAACCCAAGGTTTTCACGCTTGCAGTCGTGGAAATGAAAACGAAAGGCAGGTGTGTGAAAGCGAAAGATAATAGTGTCGTTTTGTTTAAAGAATTGCAACGAGTATTGAGGGTTCAAAACCCTTGTGTAGGCAACTTATAAGGAAAAAATAAGAATTGCAAGATGGTTGCCAACAATGGCAACACATTGGTAGAAGCAGTTATCTCTGCCAAACAACAAATTCCAGATTAGGATAATGAGAATAATTCTAACTCAGAAATAACCAGAAAATTGTTTAAACATCATCATTAATCATAAAAATTCGAGCTGGTTAATTTAAAAGATGAAAACTGATAACAGTCTTAATAAAAGCGAGTCACGATATTAAAGATAAAATCTCCAATACTGTTGACAGAGCCACTACTTCCAGTAGGCATCCATAGCCTCGATAGGGTTTCCATTTAATCCACTCTGATATCTGTATCCTGCCAGGAAGTTCTAGATCAGAATAAAGGACATTTTAAGGTCAAGAGATTCCATACTTGCGAATTTTCATATACCCGACATTGCTTCGCTGCCAGCAGGCCTGTTCAGTACCTCGACGAAGTTATCTTGGTGTCATGCATGCATTTACCTGCTGCCAGCAGACCTGTTCAGTATCCTGACGGGTTTACAAGAACTTTCCACAGCTCTTTAATGATTTGTTTGGTTTTTAAAGATATTATAATTGAGCAGGGTGACGCTGAAAATTATGATATTTTGGAAATATTTTTACAGACCTTGAAATAATTTTTTTAACTATCCTTCATTAAGATTCAGAGATGGTTTGTTTACAAAACCGACCTTCGAAGGCAAGGAGACATCTTCTGAGTTATTCCCTTAAGGAAAAGGGATAGCAGAAGAAGAAAAATGATGATCGTGACAGGCTTCACTTACAGATTGAAATCAATAAACTTCTTTCAAACAACAGGCTTGCCTTAACATAGCTGTAAATTTCAGAAGCAAATCACAATTGATGTTTAGGAAACTTTTCAACCATCATTTCAGAGAAAAAAAATTCTGTTTTCTTTGTCTGAACAATTCATAATGAAGGTATGTGTATTTCAAAAGCAAAAACTGATAAGCATAGGGAGAAATCAAAACCAAAACAGCAAAAGAAAAGGAAAAACAAACAAAGAAAAAATATTTACAAAGTGTACACAGGGTTGTGCTTAAGAGAAATACCTTTTTAGAGCTTGGCAATTCACCGGATAGGTGTCTGGCTGTCCCTCTAGATTCTGTAATTGGAAAGAGATGGGACCCAATTTCTCAGCAATTAAAAACGGTCCTAGCCATAGGTTCTGAAACTTCGTATGCTCTCCCTTTTCCTCATGTGGTTTGTCCCATTTTAGGACAAGGTCACCTACTTCGAAGTTCCTGTCAGAGGCAGAGTTGGAATCAAACCATCTTTTGACCACAAGTTGATGCTGATCTAACTTACGTTTTGCTTGAGCCCTTACCTCTTCTAGTTTTATTAAAGCATTAATTCGATTCTCCAAAGGGGGGCAGTCTTCTTCTTGTATTTTCTGTGATAGTTGTAGTGGGGGAAGAAGGATATGTGGTGGTAGAATTGCTTCTCTTCCATAGACGAGAAAGAAGGGAGAGTTACCCACAACAGTTTTTGGTGTTACTCTATCAGCCCAGATTGCGTTTAACAGAGAATTATGCCAATTTTTGTGATTTTCAGATGTAACCGTTCTCTTGATGATTTTAATCAGATTTTTATTAGTTGATTCTGCCAATCCATTGCCTTGAGGGTAGTAGCTACAAAATATTTCAATTTAATTCCTTTTTCTAGAGCGAAGTCACTCATCTCAAGAGATGAAAAATAAGAAGAGTTATCGAAAACGAAATAGTCAGGGATACCAAAACGAGTAATAATATTCGAATTTAAAAAGGCAATTACCTGACTGGTATTTACAGCTCTTAAGGGGGCAGCTTCAGACCACATGGTGAAGTAGTCTATGGATGTTATGATAAACTTATGCTGTTGTGAGGATGGAGGATTGATTGGTCCTATAATACCAAGACCCCACTGCTGAAAAGGGGAGTCTACTGAAACAGGCTGCAAAGGAAAGGCTGGTTTCTGTATCCGCCCGGATGCTTTTTGACAAATAATAGACTTGCGACACAAGGCATGAGCATATCTAAAAAGTGTAGGCTAGTAATAACCTTCTCTTAAAACTTTATGGGCAGTGGTATCCCCACCAAAATGCCCACCAGCTTCTCCTACGTGCAATTCTAGTAAGACCTTTTCTGCTTCATCTTTCTCAAGACAGCGCATTAGTACTCCATCAAATTTTGACG
>JASDQU010503880.1:4791-16529 GCA_032191745.1 Picea mariana
ACATAATTTTTTTATGACTGGGAGTAATAGTAATTTTGCATATTCATAAACAAAAAAATGAGACTTATCTTTTAACAAAAATTGGTCCAAGAGATTGGTCATGTAAGAGAAAATTTCCATTGAACCACAACCATCTAGTGTATATAGCACCACCAACCTAGGCTATGAGGCCACCGTGGTGAAAAAACCAAGCAATAAGATTCTATATTTCTCATCCCAACCTTTCTACTCACATTATTACCTAACCTTCTCAACACACAACATTACAAGAATCTGATTCATCCCGCGATAGATAAGGAACTCTCTTCCAGTACTGGGAGTAATAGTAATTTTGCATAAATGGAATATTTACACCAAGCCCTATAAATGGAATATTTACACCAAAATATAATATGTATGTTATTAAGAGGTTTGGCACACTAGGTATGGATATCAAGGACTTAACCATGATCCAAGGAAAATCACTAGTGCCTAAAGAATATTTCTAGGGTTCATGGTTGTATGTCCCACCTATGGATTTTGTACTATCATTATGAGTGATGAGAATGTTTTCAGTGTCCAAACCAATCAAAATTATGAATGGCCTAATTGTAAGAATCTTTACCTTCTCCTTGCACAGTAAATAAATAGAATAATAGATTAAGACTTCAATTTCTTATTGTAAAACCTCCTATCTTATCATAGTTTAATCCTTTAATCATTATAGAAGTGACATTTTCACAAAGTCTCTTACAGAAGTGAAGTTTTCCAAACTTTGATCTATGTTAAGTGTTTAATAAGTTGTCATTAAGGGGGGATATGCTCTAATGCCTCCTTCTTTCTTCTATTGTGTCACCTTTGTAAATCCTTCAAACATATCCTAGGTTGTTCTTAAGGGGGGATGTTAGGATATTTTGACACTTAGGAGTTATTTATTATAAAATTGGTCTAATGTGTCTTTATCCTAACATGGATAAGGCCTTGAATCCCATCCTTGGTCAAAAAATTGTCCTAATTTCATATGTATCCCACTTGGTGGCTAAATATCCCCTTTAAAGGATGCATGTAATGGTTTAAGACCCCATTTTATCCCATGAGACCTCAAATATTCATTTAGTTGATATGTCTATTCTTTTCACTACTTTACCATGGTCAAGACACCAAGATCCATCCTTGGTATGAAAAAACTACTATAGGCACCCATATCCCATTTTTAGATTAAAGATCCTTTTTAGAGGTCCTATGTGGTGATTTGAGTCCATGTTCATGGACAATATCCTTAAAATATTTATATATGACTTGAGTCCCTTTATTTTCTCTCCTTGTCATGGTTATGACCCCTAGACCTATCCTTGGTGCATGAAACCACCTAACGTCACACATATACCAATTGGAGGCCAAATATCCCCTTGAAAGAAACTTTGTAGTGGTTCAAGGACATGTGCATGGTTCGTGAGCATTAAAAGTTTCATTTAGATCTTAAGACCCTTTATTTTCCCGCATGACCATGGTCACAGTCTCCAAATCCATCCAATGCATCTAAATTTTTCTAATATTTCCCAATTCTCATTCATATGTTAAATATTATAATCCCTAAAATACTAATTTAGATCATACAACCCTTGTTTTCCTTCATTGACCATGGTCAAAGCCTTGAGACCCATGCCTGGTATGCAAATTCTTTGAATGATGCCTATATCCCACCAAGAGGCCAATGATTTGAGTTTGTATGGTGGTTTGAGTCCTTTTTCATGGACTAGGGCCCTAGAAGCTTCATTTACAGCCAAATCTGTGAGATCCATATCTTTTATGTAAAGCCTCCTAAAAGTACCAATATCGTGCTCAAGGACAAAGTTCATTTCTAAAAGTTTTTTTTGGTTGTTTGAAGAATATTCCATGTCACATAAGACTAGTTACACTCATTTATGGATTACGGACATTATTTTCATCCCCTAATCATGGTCAAGGCCCGAATACCCATCCCTGCTACACAAAAAATCCTAATGGAAACCCTTTCTCATTTATATGAAAAATATCCCCTTTAAAGGGATGATGTTGTAGTTAAAGGCCTTGATAATACTTTATGGATTAAGGACCCTATTTTCATCACCTAATAATGGTCAAGGCCCCAACATAAATCCTTACTACACAAAAAATCCTAATAGAAACTTCATCCAACCCGTATGCAAAAGATCCCCTTTAAATGTCTCATGTTGTAGTTTATGGCTTTAATCATGGCCTATTAACCCAAAAATATTTTTTCAAGGCCTAATTCCTTGGATTTATCCCCCAACCATGGTTAAATCCTTCATAGCCATATTTGATACACAAAATATTATAACAATACCCATATCTCACTCAAAGGTTCATGATTCCCTATAGACAACATGTTATGTGGTTTATGGCATTGATTATGCCCCTTAATGCCTAAAGGATTCATAAAGATCCAAGGGCCTTATTTTCCTCACTTGACCATGGCTAATTACTTAATGCACATGTCCCTAATGAAAAATATTTCATAATGGTACACATATTCAACTTGGAGTCCAAATATTTCCTCTAAAGGGATTATGTTGAAGGTGATGTTCATGGATATTGAGCCTTACAAATCCGTTTATGGAATAAGGCCCTTATTGTCCTCCCTTTGTTATGGTAAAGTCCTTTAGACCCATTCCTACTATGAAAAAACTCATTATTTTACCCATATCCTACTTATATGACAACGATTCACTTTGAAGGAACTATGTTGTAGTTTGAGGCCTTGATCATGGCCTATTAGATCAAGAATATTAACTTAGGTCCTAATTCCCTCGACTTTTGACCCAACCATGGTCAAGGCTCTAGTACCCATCCCTAATGCATAAAACCTTCTAATGGCATACACATACCACTCTAATGATAATGATATCTTATATAGGGCATGTTTTGTGGTTTGTGGCATTGTCCATGGCCCTTGTAGGTCCCCGAAAGATTCATTTAGAGCCCAAGGGATTTATTGTCCTCTCATGCACATTATCAAGGCATTGAGACCTATCCCCATTATCCAAGGAATTATAGGAGAAACCATGTTCCACTTGGAGGATATGGTAATATTAATATTAATATTAAAATTGCAGCCTAAAATATTAATACTAGAGGCAGGCAACATGGACCTGTATGGGCTAAATCATAGTGAATGATAGTGTTTTTGACGCCATATTAACATAACTGATTATTTTTGAATAAGTGAAACTAGTTTTTTCCTTCATATTCATAACTATATGAAGTTGTTGATTAGAGATTATTTTGTAACCAGTATGAAGATGTCTAATATTGATGTAAGTGCTTATATTTGATCATTCATTGGTATTAGCATCAAGACTTAATGGTGTCCACCCTTTGGAGGTTTTGACATGTATAAATGTTATGCATTATTGATTCACATGTTCAATGGCCTGTTGATTGATGGGTTGTTTACCTAGAAGGTTAAGAGGTTGATAGATTGATGATCCTTACCTTTATTTAGTGTATAATGGGTTTAAATGTATTAACCTTGTTCCTAAGGATTGTTATGTTTAAAAGTGAAGATACCTTTCATCCACGGTGTTGTATATGTCTGGTAAGAGGAATTTGTCTTAGGGATACTATGAATGAGTTTGATTGATGTTAAACCAATAATCTTTGGTGGTATATTAGTATTGTTAACAAGACTTAGTTGTAACCAACCTTGAGTTTCATGCATGCATTGAATGAGTAGACCTCTTATTTATTCAGAGTGAAGTTATTATTCATGAATAGGATTGTATATGTCCATTAATTTGAATGCATGTCTATTGATATGAATGCATGGATGTGTTTAATTGTTGAACATGAAATTGTACTTGTTATGCTTTGTATAATACCATTTTTAACTAGTTTTCTTCATCTTGAAGGTTATGCTATGTTGTTTACTTTTAATGATAGTTTTGAGTGGGTTGTATGCAACTTTTCATAATGAGCAGGTATCGAATGATCATATAGCAAGTGTGCAATAGTGTTATGTATGACATGGTATAATACATATTTTCTCTTGTTGTTTTTTAACTAGTTTTCTTCATCTTGAAGGTTATGCTATGTTGTTTACTTTTAATGATAGTTTTGAGTGGGTTGTATGCAACTTTTCATAATGAGCAGGTATCGAATGATCATATAGAAAGTGTGCAATAGTGTTATGTATGACATGGTATAATACATATTTTCTCTTGTTGTTAGATACCATATGAAAGAGAGAAACATATTTTAATTATGCCTTTGAAACTTATCATGTGAATGATTGTGAACTTTCATATAATAGACTAGTCTTAAGTCTATTATGGTAATATTTTTTTTTTTTACACAAGAAAGGGGTTTATATATTAAAACCAGTGGTATAACCACTGTAGAGAAAACTTACATAATTCAACCTTGAGATCAGTGTGGGAGCTTCAAGATTACAAAAGGGGTTGCCATGATATAAAGTCCTAGAATTCCCATAACAACCGAGATTCCAAAATATAACTAAACTCAGAATAAGAACCGGCTTACAACGCGATTTTCTGAGTTGCATAAGGGCCTATACTCTAACTTACAAAGAAGAGAACCAGAGATCCAAAAATAACTAATTCCAGGAAAGAGGAATTTAGGATTAAACCTTCCGACTCGGAATGGAGGAGCTTGCACTCGTGGTTGCCTTCCCCCCTGCATCTGTCTGGCGGCTCTGTCCTGCAGCTTGAATTTTCATCTTTTCAATTCTTGGTTCCAGATCAACAATTTTGCTGTTAGCTTGCTGAGTTGTGTAGGTGAGAGATTCTACCGCTTCCTCCCTTAGTTGGATTAGATCTTCCTCCATAATTTTGAACCTCTGACCTCCTTCCCCGTCAAGATGGAGCAGGAATCCTCTATGCGCGCTAAGCGTGTGTTTCAACCTACAAATTTTGAGTTCCAGGAAGGGCAAGGGATTAGAGGGGGTGGCTGAGTTGGAATTGGAATCCATTGCAAGAGAGGTGGACAAAGACCAGGAGGGATGCCTGGATGAGGCAAACAGATAGAGACTAACCGGGGGAAAGACTGGGAGCTCAATCCAGGCGAGAAACCAGAAAAAATTGGGAAGGCAATATGAGCAGGAGAAGTTCGCCACCTTCCTGAATTTAACGGTATCTCGTTCATGCGCCGCCATGGGAGGAGGGGGGGCTCGCGCGAGTGCCATGTGGGAGGGATAAGAGATCTGTGCAGAGGCGCAGGAGGGACATGAGGTGAAGGACAGGGAGGGGGAGGGGAAAGGATGCGAACAGTGCAGATAAGTACCGTCACATGGGATAAGGGATAGACAAGGGAGGCAGAGGAGGGTTGCCATGAGTATGATGTCGGGAGGGAACGAAGGCCACTTTCCCCGGGAGGCCTAACTGAGCGCTCGCCAGGTGTCACTAAGGGAGAGGGACGAAAACCAAAGTTCCATTTAGGGAGAGCTGACCCCTGCTCAAGTGGGTGGCGGCTTTGGCAGCTTGGTCAGCTTCAGCGTTGAGATGACAGAGCACATGAAAGAAGTCAATTTTTTGGAAGGAGTGGGAGAGCCGCATGATTTTCTTGAGAATGTGGTGCAGATTCATTTGAGTAGGAAAGGTGTTGGTGACCATAGCTTGGATTAAAATCCGAGAGTCGCCTATCACCGTTATTTCTTTGATTTCTAGCTTCCGAGCTTGGATAAGTCCTTGCCAAAGGCTCAGGGCTTCTGCTATATTATTGGATTTGACTCCAAGCCCCCAAGAGTAGTTTAATTCCTGTAGTTCACCAGATTTTGTGATCCTTAGTGAGAGGAGGGGGGGCTTTGAGGTATGGAGTGAGGCTATGGATCCAATATTTATCAGGCAAGTTGAGAGAAAGGGAGTTGGTGCAAGGCCAAAGGTAGGAGAGGCAGTCTCCCAGTAGGGCTTTAGCTTTGGCAGAAACAATGTTGGGCGAAGTGATTAGATTTATGAAGATTTTGGAGTTTCTTTTGAGCCAAATTTTCCAAAGGATGAATTTAGGGAGGGACATCCAACAACACTTGATCTGAGGGTTGTCCTTGAGAGGGAAAGGATAGAGGGTGGCCTAGGTTCTTAGAAGAGTGGGTATGTCAGGAGGGAGTTGGTCAGAATGGATCCCTCCTGGCAGGGCATGCCGCCAGACTTCTTTTGCAAAGGGGCAATTGAGGAGCATATGGTCAGCAAATTATTCATGGATTTGATAGAGAGGGCATCAGATTCTTCATGGATTTGACAAAGAGGGCATCAGATTCTAGGTTTAGCGGCTCAGAGAAGTCCTAGCGCTTCGACTTCATTAATTGTTTGTTAAATTATTAGTAATGGAGCACATATTAATTAAAAAATTATCATGGTAATAATAATATTAATATCAAAATTGCAGCCTAACATATATATATATATATATTTAAAATAAATATTGGTTGTCGCAATTGCGATGCAAACCTTAATTGCTGCGACAATTTTGTTGTATAAACAACGAAAAGATGTCGTCTCCTGTGCGACTACAACTTCAATTGTTGTGACAATTGTGCTATATAAAAACGAAAAAGTTTTCGTCACCTGTGCGACAATAACTTCAATTGTTGCGAAAATTGTGCTATATAAAAATGAAAATTTGTCGTCGCCTGTGCGACGACAACTTCAATTTTTGCGACAATTGTGCTATATAAAAATGAAAAGTTGTCGTTGCATGTGCGACGAAAACTTCAATTGTTGTGACAATTGTGCTATATAAAAATGAAAATTTGTCGTCGCACGTGTGACGACAACTTAAATTGATGCAACGATTTTTTTATGTAAACAACGAAAAGTTATCGTTGCCAGTGCGACGACCGATTAAATTATTGCGATAGTTTTGCTATATAAACCATGAAAGTTGTTGTCGCAATGGGCATCGCAATTGAGATGAAATGTTGGTTTCACATAGTTTGCCTATATTGTCGTATTGGCGATGATATTTTTTTTTTGTCGCAATTGCCTATGCTGTCTGTCTTGCGACGTTTGTTCAAGTTCGTCACAATTGCTACGTGACATAAAACGACATTTCAAAGACTCCATATTTGTCGCAATGTCAACGACATAACGTCGTAAGAGCATCGAAACAACCATCACAAAATGACCCGAATATGCTAGTGATGATACAACTGAAAACCTATTCTAGAAACCAGATCACGACTTTCTCAATTAATTTATCATTGTTTATCATATTATTATGATTGTTGACTATTATTTCAAGCTCTTCTCTTTAACATAAGGTAATTTATTGCATTATGAATTTTGTAAAGACAGTGTTGAAAACAAAATTGCAAATACAAACCAAAACTTACCATATAAGTAGAACCTTTAAAGATCTGACAAATCTTGGAAGTTTTGAAAGCTATTGTTGCCCAGTTCAGAAAAAATTGCAATCTCCTGTAATAGGAAATGAGGTTTCATAATCATAAATTGAAGAAAGAAAGAGGAGTATATAGGTTATGGATCACTTATTTATTTACTGATTGATATATTCTGCTTGTAGGGATTCCATGGACCAATCCTAATCGATTCCACGCTTGGACAAAGACTTGCTGACAAACAAATGAAAATTCTGAGCATACGAACAAATGAAAAAACAAGAAAAAATAGTGTTGGAACACAATCAATAACTTAATATTATAATGTAATGGCATACTATTCTTATAATGTAGTGGCAGATGATGAGGAGGTGGGTAGGCAGTGAGGCGACGAGCTTAATCTTATAATGTAATGGTATGCAGTGAGGAGGTGGGCAGGTTGTGAGCCTTGACTACATGCTCCTCGACTAAACCATTGTTTAGAACCAATTTTTGAGCCAAAACCTCCATTTCTCCTCGACTACACCATTGTTTATAACTAATGTCATGGATAGAACATAGACTGCACTAATGTTCAAAGCCAACGTTAGAGTATGCCAAAATGGCCACTCACAAATTTGTTTTTTTTTTAATTCATTTTTTTATTCTAACAATTATGAAAAAGAAATTTCACACACTAGAGGAATTAAGTCACATCTAATAACATAAACCAATAAAAAATTAGATTTTTAAAAGTTAATAAATAGGAAAATAATTTTGTTTTAAAAAATAAATCGCTTAATATAAAATTTCTTGGAAAACTTATGATATGGTTACGATTTTTGAATGAATAATATGAAGTCAACTTAGTTTGACTAAGTGAACGAAATCTATAGTCCCTGGTGGAGGCAAGGACTAATAAAGAGTTGAACAAGGTTTTTTTGGACAAATCGCTAATTGAAGTACTACATATAGTAAGGAGACCATTATACACTTTGATTATAAAGTTTTTAAATTAGTGTAAACATAGAGTAACTTATAGAATGCATGATGACTTAAGTGGATAATATTCTTGGTGTACTTTCATATGGTAATCAAACATTAGAGGTACCTTTATTGCATATTGTTTTTTAAAATGACCATCCATTAGATGGTGAAATGTTGATCACGATTGGACACATGCGGACCATAACATTATTGATTGGTCATGGTTGTATACAAATTATTTGAACTCAAAACAAACCTATTAGACTTTTCTTTGAAGTGAACTTGGCATACATTTTTATTTACATGATATTCTTGGACATTTGTGTGTGCCAAAAGAGGAATGATGACATAAGCTCACATATGATTCACACAACTCCACATTTAAAATGTTTTGGTAAAAAATATTTCAAGGTTAAATTGTCTGGGGAAAACCCCTTAATACTTCCCCTCATTTCGAGGATGGTACTTGGGGTAAACCATAGAATCTTTATGGCACAAGGTTGGTAAACAATAGCGCTCAAAGCCACTCTAATGATATACTCATTAAGATCTCAACATATCACTTGTGGAAATTGAACTTGGGTAGGGCATAAAAATCATTCCTCCCAACCACCCAAGCTAAACCCAAATGACTCTTTGGTAATATTAAATAAATACTTTTATTGGTTGAATCTTCAATTATACATAGACATATACCATTGAGAATACGTTTATTTCTCCATAGTTAATCCAACTAATAAGAAACAAAGATTATATAAACCTTTATCGATTCCTAAACAATATTGGGAATTTATTTATGTGGATTTCCTAACATGCCTAGTGACCACCTAACATAACTTCGATACTCTATTTTTTGTGGTTGATAAGTTATTCAAAGTGGTCACTCTTAAGCCATGTTGCAAAACCAATACCACATAAGACATACTCAAACAACTTGTTTCAAAACCAATACCACACAAGATGACGTGGACAAAGCCAAACAAACTCCATGAATCTGCATTCTCATCAATGTGATTGTTAGTCCTTAACCTTGTTTTTGACTGATTGGGTTTCCTTAATCCCTATTCTACCCATTTTTCATGATTTTTGTTAAACTTTGTTTTTTCCCCTTCTTGGTTTGACATCTTGTTTTCTTTCTTTTATGCACTTTTTAAATGTTTTTAAGTTTTTAAAAGTTAGGATATGATATAAAAGGATTTCTATCACATCACTTGTCCTTTCCCTCATTTGAATTTTCAAATTTGTCAAAGTGGAAAGGGCCTACAATAATAGCGTTAATCTTGCAACGCCAGGAGTAATGATAATTTTGCATGTGCCACATTCATGAGTTCATGTTTTAACGCCCGAAATCATTGCCAGAGGATCCACATATCTATGTATGATCTATATCATATCGTAATTCTCATGATGATAACTAATTCGAAGGATTGGTTTGTACTCACCACCTTGATATCGAATCACAATGCCCAATTATTATTCCCTATGTATGAAGTCATAATCCACCTATTTTTAGTATGTCTATTACTCCATGCATGCTCTGCAGGTGAATGAATAACTCTCAGACGTCAACATTCCTTGAAAGCACGTGATCGAACTCGAGACGTTCTCAAAACCCTTCCATAGAATTGTATTAGTGTCATGGAACCCAAAAAGAGTGGGCAGATAACCAGGTTGGAGCCAAAAGGGACATAATTACTTGAATATTTTCCTCAAATGACATAGAATTTTAAAGATGTAGGCTGGTTCGACTTCTTTGCAACATTTCAGGGTCATGGCGAGCATATTTCCATGATCTTTGCACATAATTTTGATGGTTTCGAAACTGTGGTTGGTAAACTCCTCATGCACATGATATATCATTCCATAGCAAAAGCATGCAAGTTACCAGTATATGGGGAAAAATGGTCGAAGAAAGAAAATTTGGTTATGGAGTCTGTTAATCAGTTTTTGGTTCCAGAAAAGAAAAACCCCAATTGGAGCCAAGGCATCCCACATAGTTGGGTGAGAAAATAATGGCATACAACCATGTTGATCATTCACGGGTACATTACCTGTGAAGTCCGTTTTTCTCTAGTTCACCTTTATCATATTAGACTGTTAATCCATGTGAATGGTGACTATCCTCTTAATCTACCTTATTTCTTATTGAAAATCCTATCTAAGATGTCTAAGAGGATTCAGACACATCCTGCAATAACAAATAATAGTCTTTTTCATCAAGGGTTGATTAAAATGTTGGTAATCTTTTCTTTAAGTGAAGTTCAGAGGTCTTGGGACTGGTTAATTCAATCACTAAAACCTAAACCACAGGAAACTAAGTCCAAAACTGTTGAGGAGAAGAAACCTGGAAAAGGTAAAAAAGCCTCTCAAGCCACTAATGTTTTGGTGAAAGAAAACTCCCCTGCAGCCAAGATAACTCGTGCTGGTAAGAGGAAGTTACAAACACAACAAGCAATTGGAGATTTTCCCATGGGTAAACTTAACGAGAAGATCACTAGAGTTCGAGGTAAAAAACTTAAAATTGATAAAGGGATTGATGTTCAATTTGATTCAAAAACTAAAGAAGAACCTAATGAACTTGAAGATTACACTACAAGCCTAGTCCAAAGTCTAGCTAAACAGAAGAAACAGTCTACTGGAAAAAGGGTTGCAAAGGGTAAGAAAAAGAGCAAGAAGAAGGAGCTTGTATCTAAATACCCTAAAATAAATTCAACCAAGGATACAAAAAAATTTAGGTTGAATTCAAAGGCTATGTTTCATCCTTCTATCAAGAAATAAAACCTTATTATCATAGAAGACAATTCAAAAGATACTAAGAAAGAGGTTAAAAAACAAACCCTGGCATCTTCTTCACACAAGTTAGAGGAGGAATATGAAGAACAGAGGAAAAAACATGAAAAGGAAAACAAATTGCTCAGTGTTCAAGGATACCTGTAACTAGGGTAACCACAGGATTAATTTCAATCATTGAATCTGCATTCAAAGGCACATATGATGATGAGAAAAATGATTCCTTTCTAGAAATAAACCAATTACAGGATGTTCCATAAACTAGAGAATCATAAAGCTCTGAAGAAGATGATCTTAGCACTGGGTTGTCCTCAAAATATGAAATTAAGTTAAGGAAACCCCAAGCCTCAATAGATGTGAACCAGGGGTGATTTTAAGAACCCCCCCTAAATTTATATGTATAATAAATGGGCGAATCCCCATGATACATAGGAAAAATTGAAGGCTATTTTATCAATAATATAAACTGTATATATGATTTTTTGGCGAATATTTTAGTCAATTATATAATCTTGTAAAATATTGGCGAATATTTCACTGAATTATAAAATCTTGTAAAATATTGGCGAATCTTTCACTGAATTATAAAATCTTGTAAAATATTGGTGAGTGGTGTTGGGTAAACAAATGGACTTCACACAACATTTCACCA
>JASDQU010503880.1:19685-57801 GCA_032191745.1 Picea mariana
AGTGGCAATTTCAGTTGATAGTGCACCCAAGCATAAAAGAGTTTTAGAGACACTATCCAACATAGATTCACTAATTTTTCTATACAAATATTGGGAGTGAAGAACCATGGGAGAAAATGTTACAAACAAGAAGTGGAAGTTGAAAATGAGGTGGAGAAGGAAATAGCCAAGAGGTAATCAGAATTTATACAATGTTGCAAAAAAGTTTAACATAGAAATACAAGATACTCCAGCAAGTTTTGGAATAATAGTGTTTGAAAAAGTGCAAGTAAATCAATGACATCTTTTGGCAAATTTCAAACAAGTCCTAATGAGGTGAGGAGACAGTGCACACCAAAAGGAATAAACTTCAATTACCAAATTAAAGCCCTCCTGCGGCACCTTCCAAGTTTCTTCTGCTCTGAACACTGAACAGGCGGCTCCACGGACCACCAGGATAATAACTGTAACAAATTCTAGTTTCTAAATTTCTTCTGCTCTGAATAGGCGGCTCCACCACAGTCCACTAGCATCTCTTTCCCTCTTTCCAAATTTCGTTCGGGAAATAAACTCGAAAATTCAATATATGTAAATCGGGCCTTGGGGATTTGGAGATTTTCTATAGTATACTCTGTAGTTCTCACGAACGAATCAGACAAGTGACAAAGCTATGATTTTAACCTGATGCCATACAATTTATACCAGGTGGGAGGGCCAAAATGTAGCTACCCAGTGCCCATACCACAAAATCTGGGCAAATTAAACCACAAACCTCGATTTTACCAAATGGCAGGGCGAAGAAGCTATCAGAAATTCCCATACTTCTAGAAATTTGGCTAATGGAAGCTTGTCCCTCCAAATTTTAGGGGCAAAATATAATTTGTTTTCCTCTATCTCTCCTAAAAACAAGGGATAACCCTGTACATGATTTTTCCCCTAAAATAAATTACGAGCTAATGATATAAGTTTTAAAAAATCACTTTAATACAAAAAAATCGCCCAATAAAAAATTGGAAGCCCCTAAATTTCGCCCATGAGCGAAATTTCGCCCCTAAAATCATCTATGATGTGAACCTACCTACCCCAGTAGAAGAACGTCCTGAGTTCAGGGTGGAAGCAAGGAAAGAGAAAGACAGGCTAAAAGAGCTACAAGGTATTATCAAGAAATTGAGGAAAGAAAAGTCCTTTGTAGAGAAATGGAATGCAAAGCAACAGGAAAAGATACACAAATTCAAAAGGAAGAGGAAAGAGAAAAAGGCCCCGCTAAAGGAGGTAAGAGAATCAAATATAAGACTATATTGGCATAATGTGATGTTGACAACTAAGTTGAAACAAAGGGACACCATAGCTTCAAAAATCATCATACAGTGAAAGCCCAAGGAAAGTCTGCCACGATTTTTTATTGCTTGAGGCTACTACTAGGATAGTGAAGCTGAGAATTTTTTTTATTAGTGCCTTGTTCAAATAGACCTTTTTTGTATTTCAGATGAACCATCTCAACAACATAGTATTCCTCTTTTTGTGGGATTTGTAAAGATTCATCAACTATTATCTAGTCTATTTTCGGATTAGTTGTTGAACATACTACTTTTTAGGCATTAGAAGTGCTCGTATGAGCTTTTCTCTCCTAGGAAATAGTCAGTTGATATGATCCTATCTTAAAACTGTAATCTAAAAAAATAGGATCTTTAGGAATATTTTTGTCTTTAAAAAGACATTGAAAAGACTGGATTAGAGTCGATTAGTTGGGAAATCAAGGGCTATTTTTGTAAAGACTCCACTGTAAGACAAAGACAATATTTTCATATTGGCACTAAATGGAAAAGGCATTTTGATGGTCAGATCTTATTTTCATGTTATTATCTGTTTATTTTTCTTACTTGAATGGATTTTATCTGTCACAAAGCATATGATTTCTTGGTTGTGAGTAACACAGTGAATTTTTTTTTGTTTTTGTTCATAATTAATATTTCTTTCAAGTACCATGTTCTTATTTCTTAATGATATTTGGGAATGAGAAATCCATGTGTGAGTTGACAAATTGAATACTCATATATATTCCTTTCCTTATTTACATTACCATCTGATTTATCAAAGTGTATGCCATTTACTAAGCCAATGAAATGTTTATTTTCCTTTTACATTGAGTCATATATTTTTATTGTATCCTTGAGCTAGCTTTCAACCATTTTCTAAAACCTATTAAAAAAACCCTTTATAAAAATACCATTGCAATAACTTGATGATTCCCTAGCTTTCCCTCTCACAATCAAGTGAAACTTTAGGGACTAACAGTGACTATTTTGTAGACTTCAAGAGGATTTATATATGACTCATTTAGAGATGTGCTATTCACATTGGAGGTACTTCTGATTTTAGTTCACGCAACAACTATACCAATACTCCTCTATGCTTTGAATTTTCATAATGGATATACAATTCATTAGATTTTTTTTCAACGTACAACCCTTTATTGCATCAATAATAACTCCTTACCAGTTATGTATGACTTCTTGATCACCACCAGTGCCCTCAAATTGTTACCAATAGGTCTAAGAGGGAATTAGTTGACATTCTGCACGTCTTCAATGCATAAGATTCCCCAACTGTCAATAATGATCATAATTGATTTACTCAAGTTATTGCAACAATTATATAATTTCACCTTACATGCTTTCATAAATCATTAGTTCAAATCTCTAGACGTGCTACTACACAAATCAAAACCAAACCAGAAAGACACAGGGGTTTCTTACCTATTCTATTTGATCCCAGTCAATCAAAATACCTTATAGGCTACGCCTTTACTCATTCTTATGACCAATGACCTTTGGCACAATTCTTCATTACCAAATTCAAAACATAGGGATTTAAATTCCCCACTTATAGTTTGTGGAAGAAGTACCTCAATCTTAAACCAAACACTCTGTAGCATGCCTTTATTTCTAGACAAGGATGAATCTTGTTCCTGAAATCAAATACCATGATTTTAAAAATAGGGCTTTGAAATCACTTGCTCAAATTTGGTATTGGAGAAAAGAAAACATCTTGTTCATTCTCGATAGAGACTCGTCTTTCTCATCCATCCCTCCATATCTCATAGCACCTCTTTTGTTTCTCTGATCACCTTCAACTGTCATTTTTGCAAATTGGATCTCCAGATTGAATCAATGCCTTCGATTTGACTTTGTATACATAATTAGTTACAAGTCTCTATGCAGAACAAACTTCTCCTTGTGCTTGGAATTCATGGGTGTTGATTCAATTTGAAAGCCTCCTCCCCTTACTCATTTTTCCTTTACAAAATTCCTATTCATTCTTCCCAATCTCATCCCTTCAATTTGTAGAGATTGTTCCATTACTTCTCACCCTTAAACCTTCATTCTCAAATGAAATATACAAAGGAATGTAAAATCTAGGAAAATAAAAAGAGGATAAGACATCCATACAATGAAGCACGTACACTGTGCCATTCCTATTAATTTAAAATAAAATGTACATCCTTGTCTTACAATCAATTGGCCATATTTAACATTGATTTGGCATTTGTCTTGGCCCTTTGGCCACACTGGGCTTCTCTTGCACATACACCTCTCACTCACTTTATCTAATTCCTTATCCAATACCCTTAGGCATACAGAAAATTAAAAAGGAAGGATTTTGACACCAGAATTTGGTTCAGATCCTAAAATCGCTCTATGAAAACTCCTAGGATCGCTTAGATCCACAATATCCTGATTTATCCCTAAATATCTTTCAAGCCTCAAAATAGGATAACAAGGAAGATTCGATTACATATTTATCTTTCCAAAACAATTCCTTCTTAACAAAAGCATTCTCAATCAAACTAACCTTATCATATGCAAATCCTTATACAATCGAATAAAAAATAAATTACAATAATTTTAATTTAGGGAATCCACTCCCTTGGTAAACTCAAAGACCCCTAAGGCCTAATCAACAAGGTCTATTCTGGAGGCAAAATTCTCCTGCAATAGACTCACAGGGTTAAATTTTCATGATCTCCTGATCATGTGTTTCAATTACTTTATTCTACCCTGATCCCATTGTTGATGTTGTCCATATGCTCTGCTGCATGATTCCTTCAATTCTTTCCTCCATCTTCCAAGATCCCAAATTTTATGTTGCTTCTCACTGTTCACGTTGTTGACTTGCTACTGTATTGTCATTGCATGTAACCTTCTTGGATTCCTTATCTTATTCTTCTTTTGTGCAAACCCTTTTCTTCCTCTAGTAGGCCACATTTTCATTATGAACTTATTTTGTTGCCCCTGATAATTCCACCTAGAAATCTCCATCATATGTTTCCAAAACTCATCCAATCTAATATTTAGTCTTGTACTCAGCTGGTACACATCACTGCTGTAATTCTGCTACAAATTGTCACAACAAATTTGATCCAAAAATCCTTAGACACCACTTGTTTCTTTACATTGTATACACATAACATCTAACTTGATTCAAAATTAATTCTTGATCATATTGAGGTGACTTGTAGAAAAATTATGATGTGCTCCTTATCCAAAAACTCATAAATTGATGATTAGTTTTGCAGATGTATGAGACGACACAACAAAAAATAAAAGAACTCAAATTACATATATTGATGACATATATTTCTTCATCTTCAAGTCCTCTTAGATAGTAAGACTGTTCTTCATCATCTCAAAATACCAAATTACATTACAACATGGGGTTTCAAAAATCCATTTTAATGGACTCTCTTTAATTCCACTACTGAAAACAAGAAAATCAGTTCACCATTAGAATCCTTGTGAAATTTTGAGAAATTTGAGTATAAAGTAGACCAAATTACGAATTGGCTCAATTTCGCCCTCTTTTCATGCCAAACAATGCACTATGGTACTCATTAATGACAATTTGGACTAAGAATTTTACAAATGACCTCTTAACACAAAAATAACACCACCATTGAACTCCTCTCGGAAAGCGAGAAAAATGAGTATAAACATGGCTATGTTCCGTCAATATACCTCATGGAATGAAAATCGAGACACACCATATTTGTCCTTTTCTTTAGCATGTAAATTGAGACATATGTACCTAGGGACCCATACCATCTTCTCCAGATCTGTGCCCGCCTCGAGATGTTTGCACCTTGGGATCTATGCATATAAATAGTGCGTGGGTCAAAATCGAATCCCAATCCTTGTCCGGATTCCACAATACCACTTAAAATTTATTTGTTGTATAGTTGTAACTAACTGGAAGTGGTGGAATGTTGTTTAACAAAGTTTTGGTGGAATCGTTGGTACTTTGGCTGGAGGTTCGAGGTTCAAAACCTTAGAATCCTATATATGGTATGTATATAGTTATATAGTTAAAACATTGGAAATTCAGACCTCTCCTCATGGGGCACATTTTTTATCCCCATGCCAACTTGGCCTTCTGGAAGGTGCCACATGGCACCATTTGATTGGCCCATGTGACGACCTACCATTGGCTAATGGTATGACCTTGCCATGTCATGTTAACCTGTCTTTCCATTTCATGCTAACCTATCCACCACCTTTCTACAATGTAAGTTGTATGGAGGCCAAATGTCACCCTTTCAATGGTGCCATGTGGATTGTATGGCCTACCATGTCATCCATACATATGACATGTGACAAAATTTTGTTGGTCCAAATGGACCTTTGAAAATTCCATTTTTGGGTGACACATGGAATGCTTTGGTGCTGCCACATGTCCCTACTGAAATCATCCTATGTCATGCTGACGTCACCCTAACTATACATATATGACACGTGTCCCTTTGACATTGACTTTTTCCCCTAGTTTGACCAAACTTTGACCAACCATAGCTTTTGCATACGAACTCCGTTTGAGGCGATTTTTTCTCCGTTGGAAAGCTATTGTTGAGATCTACACATTGATGGAATTTTAGAGAGAATTTGAGATGATTAAATTTTGATATTTTATGGATCCCCTAGGACCTCTGTGAGCATTCCAGATCCTCCTCAATCTATGTGAACATTCCTTAGATCCTCCCGGATCACACCTTCCCACTGAAGAAATTTTGGACCTCCAAAAGTATAGATATCCAAAAAATTAGTGATGATAACTCTAACTCACTCTTCCACCTTACTAAAATGCTGTTATCCAGTAACTTTGTGATAAAACTTCTTCACTCTTCCATCTTGTTAAATATTATGGAACTCGGTCTTCATCTTGGATATCTGATCTTAGGTATTAGATCAATGTACTTATGTATGCTTCTGAAATATGTCTCTAACTTTGGCCTATGGAACTGTCGCAAATATAATATAACTCTAGTTTTGTCTCATAGATTCCTTCATAACAAAAGTCTTGTTCAATGAATCTCTGCAATACCTGAATCCTTTATTCAACATCCACTCCCATCTATTATTTTGTTGAATATAGTCTATCTTAGCCAATATGAAACCAAGTTGAATGTTGATCTATGCCTTCCCCTTTTGGACTCATTGTTCCTGTATTGTTGATGTATCTGTAGGAGTCTTTGAATGAATTCCCTGTCCATTACTCTCTTGCCTTGGAAAAAACTGGATCTGTACTGTTACCATCTGTACTTGAACTTATTTTGTTCAAGGTATACATCCACATGAACATGAAATAGTATTTTAAATATGCTTATATCATGCATCTATATTCCTCTTATTTCTTTTGCAAAGAGGATTATTTCTCCTTTAACAGTTCTAGAAAGTTCTACATTACTTCGATGCTCTTTTCGCTTATGATCTACATGTTCCAACTACCTACATCCTTCTGTTCCTTCACCTTCGGTTCTTCAGAATCAATAATTTTAAATTAGACAATTTGATTCATATGTAGTCCTTTAGTTGATGATAAGGCAATACAATTGCCTATACTATTGTCTAAAGGCTTAGAATTTTTTATAAAATCTTTCTCACTCTAAAACATAGTGGCTATATAGAAATCCATTTTTGCAAGATTCCTCTCACTTCTGACAATATGTAAGGTGGCTATATAGAAATCCTTTTAACAATATTCCTCTCACTCTTAACATCATATAAGGTGGCAATATAGAAACTCTCTTACAAAATTCCTCTCACTCTTATCAACATATAAGGTGGCAATATAGAAACTTTATAGAATTCCTCTCACTCTTATAATTTACAATGAGTAGATTATAAGCCTTCTAATAGACTTTAGGAAATCTACATATGCATATCAACTTACATTTACAAATATACATATTTACAACAAAATATTTTGATATGTATATTTATGGACTCATCCTCCCTTTAGTACTAGAAGGAATTTAATAGATGCCTATCTTTGACAATGCCTCTGACATTGATGTTGAATATGACATTGAATCTGAAGCACAATATGATGATAAATCCAAGAATCCATTATACCAAACTATAGGTCTTCCCAGTAACCCACATAACATCTCTTTGCAAACACCAAGCACTATTGTTGTTCCTGGAGTAGATTCCCTTGAATACACAAGTACCTGACCATTCTAGAATGCGACTGTAGAGCCTTCATTTTCAAATGTTGCAACTGAGAGTAGGTTCACTTTCAAATATGGAACATATAACATATTCTTCATTCCCAGAAATCCTCTCGACTCGAGCTGGAATCTTACATATCCAAACCCTCTTATTTCTTATTTGGTATTGGTTCCATATCCCACATAGAAATCTATGTCAGACTCTGAGAAAGTTAGGAACAATGACCCCATATCAGTTATGTGGTGAGATGAGCCATTGTCAATGAACCATTCATCGATGTCTTCATATATCACTTTTCCAAGACCATCCATTAGGAAGTATTCTTTCTCAAATATTTCAGTAAGACAATTAACTTTATCTGGAGTTGTTGCTTGCCTTGTTGCAAGTGCCTTTACATATTTCTGGTCCTACTTTAGACATAAGTGCAGGTAAAGTGTCCAATACTTCTCTATATGATGTACACTCTTACCACAATAAGAGAAGAGTGTCTTGTTCCCATCTTGGAACGACGATCCCTTTCTATCATTACCCCTTTTCCTCTATTTTGAGAAATGATATTTACCTTTAGCCTTCTTCTTAGATGGATTTTCTTATGAAGCACATGGACACTTAGACCATGAATTCATTTCCCCTTTAGCATGCACATCTTTATTTGGATATTTCTTACACATGTTACCTTTCTCTGCACTGGAAGGTAAGGATAAATGATTATGAAGGAACTATTCATCTGAAGCTCTCCTTGCTTCAACTATCCTTGAACATTCTCCATCTTTACAAGAAAAATAATAATATGAGGAGTCATATTTCTTGATCATACCTTTTGAAAGATATAGTCCCTTTTGGATTGAAGACTTTACATTCTCAACCTTCCAATCTTCGTGGATTGATGTTGATGATGCCAACATCTAATCCTTGTTCTGTAACATTCTTTCTAACTCATGAAAAATACCTATATGGAATTCCTCATGACATATTAGTCGATCTTGCAACCTCTGCTTCTCTTCCTCAAGAGATTGCAACTACATTCTTAACTCAAAATTCTCCTTCTGGATTTGTTGATTAATGTTCTTCTGCAACCTCAACTTCATGAGAGATTTAGTCATCTTGTCCTCTTGATAAGATCCTTCAAAATCTTCACCAACTAAAGTCTTGGATCTCATCACATCAACAACTTGCAAATACACATCAAAACTAGCTCTGATACCACTTTATCTGAAAATCCTTAGACACCACTTATTTATTTACATTGTATACACATAGCATCTAACTTGAATCAAAATTAATTCTTGATCGTATTGAGGTGACTTGCAGAAAAATGATGATGTGCTCCTTATTAAAAAACTCATAAATTGATTACTAGTTTTGCATATTTATGAGACGACACTGCATAAAATAAAAGAACTCAAATTACATATATTGATGACATGTATTTCTTCATCTTCAATTCCTCTTAGATAGTAAGTTGTTCTTCACCATCTCAAAATACCAAATTACATTACAACATGGGATTTCAAAAAGAAAATTTAATGGACTCTCTTTAATTCCACTATTCAAAATAGGAAAATGAGTTCATCATTAGAATCCTTGAGAAATTCTAAGAAATTTGAGTACAAAGTCGACCAAATTTCGAACTGGCTCGATTTCAGCCTCTTTTCACGCCAAACGATGCACTATGACACTCATTATTGAAAATCTAGACTAAGACTTTTACAAATGACCTCTTAGCACAAAAATAACATCACCATTGAACTCCTCTAGGAAAAACAAGAAAAATGAGTATAAACATGGATATGTTCCGTCAATATACCTCATGGCATGCAAATCGAGACACACCATATTTGGCCTTTTATTTAGCATGCAAATCAAGACATCTTTACCTCGGGATCCATACCACCTTCTCTATATCTGTGTCGACCTCAAGATGATTTCACCTTGGGATCCATGCATATAAATAGTGCATGGGTCGGAATCGAATTCCAACCCATGTTCGGATTCCACGCTACCACGCAATAAACACTTTATACCTTTTTCGGCGATCCTACACCAATGATTATTTGCACCGACATCATTCTTCACTACCACTTCTTCTTTGGAAAGTTCTATGCTTGCATCATTGTAGTCTTGTAAATCCCATTCCAAGATTTCATCAGCTAAAGTATCCCCAAGCCAACTGATTGTCCTCTTTACATCTTCATTCTTTTCAACCCCTGCATTCTTTGAACATGCATAACTTCCCTTTTGATTGATTGGATGAGACAATGTTTTCTCTTCCTATGATATGACAGAATTATGGATCTGCCTATCTTCATATTCCTTGATACCTGTAGACACAAACCTTTCATTAGCATTAAAAACATGAGACTTCTGAGTCTCTTTAAATGATTCTAACATCCTTTCTCCATGCAACAATGAAATATTAAATCCATTCATTAGGTATTCATCTACATTATTTCCTTTTGAAAACTTCTTTGCCAACTTCACCATCCTTAATTTTTGTAAGCACATGCCCAATTAAAAAATTTTCTACCTTGATCGATAATTCAAACATCTCTTCTAGTAGTTTCATCTCCTCATCAAAGCTTTTGAGCATTGCATTTGAATGTTTCTATTCATATCCTCGATCATTTGCATGGCTATCTCCATAGACCAACTTTTTCCTGTTTGTTGCACTAATAGGTCCTTGTAATTGCTCTCCAACAATTGCATTTATCAATTGTGTATGGACTTTCTTTGATTACCTTTATGAGACAATTCTCCAAGTTCATCTTCCTCCACCTTTATGGCAACTTCAAGTGACTAACCATCATATGTAAAACATGCAACCATACACAAATTATCATATTTAAAAACATAAGGCTCTCTAGCCTCATTTGATTCCTTTTTCATCAAATCTTCATGTTGATCTGAACTTTCCCAATAGTTCTAAGACTTTCATCAGATCCCTCATCAACATCCTTATCTTCATCTTCTCCAAGGACTGTGTTGACGGGCGTAAATGACACACCGTCAACTGGAAGATCAAATTTGGACTGGGGTTGTCTAAATAACCCAAGCCATTTGGAATGAAATGACCTGACGGGTTTAATGGCTCCATTGGACAACTAAAGTCCTAAAAATAATAAAACAAAAGAAACTAATCTATAAATCTATGATACTAATAATATAAGTTTAATAATTACAAATGTCAAAATAGAAGCATGAATATGTACATATGGTTATAAACAATGTATATACAACTTGCAATATTTACTTGTCATCTTGCGAAATGGATGTTCTTAAAAGTGTTTATAAAGAGATAAATAAAGCACATACATTTTTCTGTTTTCTTTTGAATATTTAAAGCTCTAAAACTAAAGAATACTTAAGAAAATATAATTGAAATAAGAATACATAGATAGTCAAAAGCTAATTCATGCTATTCTTGTTTCATTAATAAATAATTTAAATAAATAATCAACAAACTAACCTGTAACTAATCGATTAAACTCATTTTATCTTCCTGTGTAATTTGAGCTCCTAACTATCCTGCATGTGAGGGAAACCTGTAACAGGACAATGCTACTATCTCTAGAATAAATTCAAAGAAAATGTTTGATGTATCAGAGTGTGAATATGACAACAGAATGATAACTGTAAAAATCTTATGATCTTATAATAATCAGTAGCTTAGAATGAAAGAAATTCAATTCAAAGTATTAATGTAATCCGTCATTTATTATCTAGAATAAATCAACAATAATCAAATGGAAGTTTGATCATAGATGTAAAATGGAATAACGAATTACAAACATCATCTAAATACATAATAATACGAAACACCATATGATAAACAGACTAAAGCTGTATCAAACATAATAATATTTCATAAGATTAAGGCAATGAAAGAACAAAAAATGGAATAAGCATCACACAGGTCTAAAGCCAAATGATGAATAGATTCTACATACAAGTTCTCCAAATCACATGTCCATAATGTATCCCAGCAAAAGTTGTTTTCACTACTAACAATTTTACAATGATCACTATTTAAACTAGTTTTGGATTAACAAACTCTTATCATGCAAGATAGATTGCAATCCCCCAAAATAGATTGTTTTACAAAAATAGCACAACAGGAAACCACTCCTGTAGGAGTTGGTTTGTCAAAAATTATTACATAATAACAAAGTTTTATCAACATAAAAGAAAGAAACTACCAAATAATACAACATATGATCCAAGGTGGTTTCTCCATGTAAACAACACCATAATTATCATTTTCCTGTAGATAGGAAAACAAAATTGATATTCAGAAAATAATGCTAACTAATATTCATAAATAGACTGGCTACAAAATCAGAGATTCTGTAGCTAGTCTTATATTAACAAAGAAAATCAAAACTAAATATTCCTATTTTGATTTTCATAACAAAATAAAATGAAATAAAATCAAACATAATCACTTTTACCATTTAGAAATTAGACAGTGAAGGGTAAGACAGTTCTGAATTAATGATGGCATTGAAGTTGGTAGCATTTTTTATAATTATATTACCAGATCTTTTGGGTCTTTTATTTGCTCATTCTGCACATGCTTTCAACTCTTGGTTTTCTCGTTCAAGTAGAGAATTGCGAGGAACTAGATGTTTTACTTGTGCTTGTAACAATGGTATGTCCCTGTAATAGCGTTATACCCAATCCAAACAACTGTCATAATGCACCGGTGCTATAGCAAGCCAAGGTGGAATGTATTCAACAACGAGTATTTTGTGCTTCCCTGTGGCTTGTTTCAATTCATGGATAATGCCAACAAAGCCCTCTTGGCCTTTCATAAACGGGGGTAGTCTAGATACAAAGTCATATTGCTCAATTTGACCAGTAGTTTCATCCCGAGACACTGATTATCTGGATATTTTACTGTAAGGAAATTATTGATCTCGTCGTCTGAGCAGTGATCATTGACCTCGATCATAGAGATCAAGTTCAAATGATCCTTTTTTCTATTCCTTAAACTCCTAGATATTAATCGACCAGATCTCTTATTCATAAAATTCAACTCTGAGATTTCCTGTTTCTTACCCTTATTAATTTTCTTTACAGTAGGTTTGTCACTATGGCCTTGATTTAGTTTGTTAGCAAGAACAGGGGAAACCTTTCCTTTTAATTTGTCCACTACCTGTTCCAACGATTTTCTAGGTGAAAAAATACATTGTGATTTTTTTAACTATGGGGGTTTGCAAAGAAAAATACATAGATTCATTAATTTCACAGCCATTAAGTAAATTGAAACCTTGACTCTTGGTCACAGGCTTATCAGAATTAGGGTTCATATTTAAAGGTGAATTCATTGTGTTGTCGGGTTGGGAAAAATCGTTTCGACTCAGGAAGCTTTCCCAAGTGTCCCCGATTTGTGACAGGTGCGATAACAACATGATTTTTATAATACTGTGATGAAAGAGGCTTGACATAGGGTTCAGGCTTTGTTTCTTATAGCGTTTTGAGATTTTATACTGTCTCATTAACAAGTAGAATGGCATGTTCATCTTAAACACTATGAACAACATCAACAGTCAGATGTGGTATAAAAACACTAACCCATACCTGCCCTCACACGTTATAAAATTTTTCAAAATCAAAATAAGGCCATGCCATCGAGGTTTCATAAGGGTAATAGGAATACCTTTAGGGCAGCAGGTAGATTTGCGGGAGACCATGAACATACTCCATGGAACATCTTCCAGTTTGGCATTTTTAAACCAGTTTTCGCATTCCCACGAGAGTCGTGTTGCCCGAGATATAGAGTCCTCTGTGACCTCCAATTGCACATCCCCGACTTTGGCTCTGAACCCATCGAACGTTTGAGCAAAATCCTGTGCAACCGCCAGGTTGTAACCTTCGAATTTTTGGATGAAGGTTTCCCAACCGTGAATCTACAAATCATCTATGGCATCATCATGGGCAAGAAGGGCCTGAAAACCATTCAGTTCGATTTGAACCACAGGGGCCATGGTCACTATCAAATAGACACAATAGATATCACGGGAGGGAGGATTCGACTTCCAATAAATGAGTAGCAAGGAGAGGTCTGTAAAAACCACAACGGCTCGATACCTATGAAGTTTGGAGACTATCATGTTTGACAACTTAAGTTTAGAGAGACAGAGAACCAGAGGGTGCACAGACCTAAGAGCCATTACACATAATGAATATCAAACCCTCAACCACTATCAAATTCCAATTCAAACAATGAATGGGGGTCATTAATGTATAGGACAACAGGGTGAGGTGTAGTCACGGGTACATCAGACCTGTACCAAGTGCCATGAATGTGATACCACTGATATACCAAAGAGCATGTATCAATTGTTAGCCCAAAGTTGCAGCACAATTATAGATGAATAATCAAACCACACAATCAACCATTGAAAATCTCATATCATATAAAAAATGTGACAATCAATTAATCAATGAGATTATAAAAATTCAATTTAGTAACATATAGGTGCCTTCAAAGTGTAATCTCTTAGGTAGAAAATACAAACTACAAAATCATTACCCAAGCCAAGTTTTTGTTTAAATTTCATGCTTGCAGTCATGAATTTTAAACAAAACAAACGAAAATTTAAATGAAAAAATCATAAGATAAGTTTATCCCAATCATCACCTCAAAGCCCAAAAAAACATAAATGTTTATAAATGTAAGGAGGTGGCAGCTACATAAAGATATTATCTCTTTGTGATGATTTTTTAATTGTGATAAAATTCGACAGAATTGGTGGCTGCCAACAATGGCGACACGCTGGGCAAAGTAATTATCTCTGCATCACCAAAAAATTTATGTCAAGGGCTTAGATGAAATAAATTTTTAGAAACAGTTAACAACAAATCAAGCATTCCAATCATAACTCAGAAAATAAGGCAGTTTAGCATTGGATTTATTTCTATCCGAAGATGTAATCTGGTATCTTATTTAGATTACATGTGTAGCGATGACTTTGATACCATTGACAGGGCCACTACTGCCAGCAGGCGTCTATAGCCTCGGCAGGGATGTCATTTAACCCACTCTAGTACTTATATCCTGTCCAAGAGTTGTCCATTCATGATAAAAACATCTTCACACTTGATCAAATTAAAAGACATACTTGAGAATATTCTCAAACCCGGCATTGCTTCGCTGCCAGCAGGCCTGTTCAGTACCCTGACGAAGTTGCCTTGGTATCATGAGTGCATTTACCCGCTGCGAGCAGACTTGTTTAGTGTCTCGGTGGGTTTGCAAACACTTCCTACACATTACATTGCTTCCAACTCTCTATAATTTGTTTATAAATTTGCAGAAACTTCAAGATATTCAAGAGAGTGCGGTGATACTGAAAATCTCATAGTTTGGAATGAAAAGTTTGATTATTTACAAATTATTTTTCTGTTTTGATGACTTTCATCATGATTTGGACAGTTAGATTTCTATTTAGAAATCACCTCTAGGATGGGGAAGCACATTGAGTTGTTCTCATTAAAACAGGGGCGACGTTAGAAGTTTGTTAAGGATAATCATGTTTTCCCATGATTTTAATGAGAAACCAGGAACACTGTTTGAACATAAACTTCCCTCTGCTGATCTAAGTTTTAGCACTTACTTCTCAGGTGCTTAAAAAGTTATCAACTGCTACTAATGGATGAGAATTCTGATTCCCTTCAACAAATGAAATGGCGACTTAGACATAATTATCTAGAAAACAAATCAAAATCAAGCAAAATGAAAAGAACCAAAATCAAAAACAGAAAAGAAAATTAAAAATATTTACAAGAGGGTGGATCATTAATCGTCAAGCGAAATACCTCTTGAGAGCTTGGCCATTCACTGGGAAAGTGTCTGACTGTCCCCCCAAATTACGCAGACGGAAAGAGATAGGACCCAAACTTTCAGAAATTACAAATGGTCCCAGCCACAGGTTTTGGAACTTGGTATGTTCCCCCTTACCCTTGTGGGATTTGTCCCACTTGAGAACCAAATCTATGACATCAAAATTTCTATCAGAAGATGAATTTGCATCAAACCAACTCTTTACAATTTGCTGGTGCTGGTCAAGTTTATGTTTATCTTGTGTTCTCACCTCTTCTAGTTTTAATAAAGCATTTATCCAGTTTTCTAGAGGCAGACACTCCTCTTCTGAACTTTCTACGATAATTGTAGAGAAGGAAGTAAGACATGTGGGGGGAGGATGGTTTCTCTTCCATAAATGAGGAAGAAGGGAGAATTACCAACAGAGGCTTTTGGAGTTACCCTATCATCCCAAAGTGCATTATAATTGTGCCAATTCTTGTGGTTTTCTGAAACTGTCCTTTTAATAATCTTGATTAAATTCTTATTTGTCGATTCTGCTAGACCATTACCTTGAGGGTAGCAGCTGGAAAAATACTTAAGTTTAATCCCTTTTTCTAGATCAAAAACATTCATATAAAGGGATGAAAAATAAGAGGCGTTATAAAAAACTAGACATTCGGGAATTCCGAATCGAGTAATGATGTGGGATTTCAAAAAAGACACTACCTGATTGGTGTTGACCACTTTCAAAGGTAAAGCTTTAGACCATATAGTAAAATAGTTTGTTGCTGTGAGGATGTACTTTTGTTGTTGCTAAGAAGGGGGATTGATTGGTCCGATAATGTCTAAGCCCCATTTCTGAAAAGGTGCATCTACAATAACAGGTTGTAAAGGAAACATTGCCCTTTTCACCCGTCCTGCAACCTTTTGACAGATTGGACACTTACGAGACAACGTATGGGCATCTTTAAACAGGGTAGGCCAATATTATCCATCCCTTAATACTTTGTAGGCAGTGGTATCTCCACCAAAATGACCGTCGACATCACTGGCATGAAGCTCAGATAACACTTTTTCAGACTCCTCCTTTTCTAAACAACGCAGAAAAACACCATCAAAGTTCTTTTGAAATAATATATCATTGATTAATTGGAAAGATGTCGATTTAAGCCTAAGTGCTCATCTATTTTTGGGATCAAGATTGCAGGGAGAAGATCCATGCGTTAAATAAAATCTAATGTTCTCATACCAAGAATTGGGTGTAGCTTGTACACAACTGATCTGTTTTTTGTTGCGCTAATTTACAGTTGATGTGTTTATTTGACTTTTTTGTTCCTCAACCGAATCAACCACTAGTTTACATAGGCCTTGACCTCTAACAATTTGGGCAAGATTTATTTCAAGGTCATATTCCTGTAATGAATTCATCCGATTTTCCCTTTTGTCACCCAACTCTTTTTGTACTAACAAGTTTCTTATAGTGGGGTAAGGAACAATAACTTTGGTTCTGGATTTCAAAAGGTAAGATCGGAAGTGTTTCACTGCTTTAAAAACAACATATGCATGTTGATCTACTACTGGGTAATTAATTTATTCTCCTTTAAAATCAGATCTCATGAAGGCAATGGGTATCTCATCTCTTTCAACGTTTTTCTGTGTAAGCACAACATAGTAGGATTTGTCAGAGGCAAAAGTGTAAAGAGTGAAATCCTGAGAAAAATTGGGACTCATCAAGGAAGGGGATTCTATTATTGATTTTCTAATTGAATAGAAAGCCTGAATTTCTTGAGGTCCCCATCGGTACAAAAAATATTTCTAAATTAAATTTTGTAATGGTCTAACCATTTCTGAGAAGCTCGGGACAAATCCTCTGACAAAATTAATCTTACCCAAAAAGAACTGCATGGCCTTTTTGGAAGAAGGAGGGGGAAGTTTAGCAATGGCTTGGGTTCTTTCGGGGTTAATAATCATTCCATCCTTAGAAACTATAAACCCAAGCAGTTTACCTTGCTCTACTACAAAGACTGATTTCTTAGGGCTGAGATAAGTCATCTTTCTTGTTTTTAGAAAAGATAGTGACATCATAAAGATAGACCGCAACTGGCTGGTTAATGAGGCCATGAAGATCAATATCTATTGCTCTCTGGAAAGTGGAACCAACGTTTATCAGTTCAAAAGGCATTTTATTGTAGGCGTAAGTGCCCCATGGGGTACAAAAGGTGGTTTTAAGCTGGTCTGAAGGAGACATAAGGACTTGGTTGTATCCCGAAAAGCCATCTAACAAACATAGTCTTTCAGAACCAGACACCTGTTGTAGAATTTGTTCCATTGGAGGAATAGGGTAGTTGTCTTTATCAGACGCCCGGTTTAAGTTCCGAAAGTTGACACAGAGTTGAATTTCACCACTTTTCTTCCTTACAGGGACTAAATTAGACACTCATTGAGTGTGCCTAACCGGGGAAATATCTTTGCAGTTAATAATTTGTTTAGTTCCTTTTTAACAGTAGGTTCCAATTTAGGATGCATCTTCCTCAATTTCTATTGAAAAGGCTATGTCTGGGGTTTCATAGGGATTACATGCTGTATGATGTTTGGATCGAAAATTTTCAAGTCATCGTACGTCCAAGCAAATACATCTTTAAATTATTTAAATAATTTTATGAAAGCGGATCTTTCTTACTCGAAACATCCCTTTCCCAGATTAATGTTTTGAGGATTATCTCTTGTTCCTAAATTAACAGTTTCACAGATCAAAGAGGAATTGTTAGTTTTGCAATTGACTACCCTTCTAAACTTGTCATGCAAGTCATAAATTTTCTCTAATCTCACAACAGATCTGGGGATAGAGTTTACCAACTTGGATGTTGATTCAAGATATCGCGGATCAGATATTACCGTGAAGTCTCATAGATTCTCGTCGTGAGTGCCTTCATCAATGAATGCATCCTGGAAGGTGTCTTCCATATGCAGAAAGTTGATGATTTGTTGGTCGTCATCGAATACTCTCCAATTCATGATGTTATTTGGAATCGACGGCCTGAATAACAATTCGATCGAAAAAAAATTAGGAGAAAATCCTTCAGCAGGCAACAACTTAGAAACAACATTGGCTAGTAGATATGATTTCGAGTTACTTATCCTAGGAATAGAATTTATATTAAATGCTATAAATTTATGCATTAAACTCCATACCTCAGTTTGATAACTTTGTAGATGCGGTGACAAACAATGTATTGTGTTTCTTACTTACTTGACCACGATTTCTGAATCATTGAATACTATCAAATTTTGCACGCCCATATCGAGTGATTTCTTGAGTCCTTGCATAAGTGCTTCATACTCGACTATGTTGTTAGTACATTCAAACTCTAATCGACAAGTTATAAAAGTCTTATTACCTGTAGGGTCGATGAGCACACAACCAACACTTGCTCCTTCTCAGGATTTGGATCCATCAAAATATAGGGACCAGATTTGTGCGTCATTAGCGATACTTAGCGTATTCGACAAAGCTTGTACCTGAGCATAAGCTATAACTTTAGATTGTTGTTTTGGATCAATTATAGAGGAAATTTCAGTCATGAAGTTACCAAAAAACGTATTCATTCCCTACGTTTCAATCGAATTTTCAAATGTAACAAAAGGCTCATTTGGATCGTTCATATATGTCATGGTATGCTTCATATAACGTTCTCTGTTTATTCTGATTTTATTGGGCTGTCTATTTTTAAGCAGCCACAAGTGAGACCAGTCTGTAGCAAAATAACCGTGCAACTTTTTTGACCAATCTCTGCTTAAAAACAAACCATAAACTTCAGGAATATCAACAATGATAATATCAATCACTTGATGAACTTTAGGATTGGATGATAATCTAATCAACACATTCTTAAGCTCACCTATTACTTTAAAATTGGTTTGATCTACCTGAATGATTTTAAGATCAGACGGTTTTACTTCTGCATTAATTTTCTGGCATATAGACATAGGCATCATGTTTGATGATGCACCGGAGTCAACCATACAATTATGTACATTCCTATTAAAAATTTCAAAGGTTAATAAAAAAGGTGGGACATTTTTCCACGTGGAAACAACAAAATTCTACTGACTTTTTATTGCTGTCCCTGAAACAATTTTATCTACATTTGCTACAATTTTTTCTGCTAAGTTCCTTTTGTCTTGAGGTTCAACTGTCTTTTTAGTTGGGACATTTTTAGCTACGTTTGAATCAATTTTTTCTGATTTTTTGCTGCTAACAACATTCTTTTTACTATTTTCAGTGATGATTTGAAGCATTTTTTGCAAAATAAGAGGAAATTTCAGCAGTTCAAAAACATAAATATTTTCCCTTAGTTTTTTCAGATCTTCGATTAAATCATACTCTAAAACTGGGGCAGCCAAGTTTTTTCTAGTTTCAATTTTCTTTGTTTGTTTTGGAAACACAATTTTACTTGCTTCTGGTGTGGGCTTGTTTTGTTTTTTACTCCTAATGTTGTAGGGGTGGACAATTTTGAAATTTTCTTGAAATATACTATTTGACAAGTGCCTGAAAAGAGAAGGAGATGAGTCTTTCTCTCCATGTATCTCTTCCTCAACTGTATCATCAGAATTTTCAGGAGGAACATAAACATAATTATCATGCACTTCTAATATCGTTTGCAAAGCATACTGTAAACTTTCAAAATTTAAAGGCTTTCTAAAAGGAGGTTTGAAAATTCCTTTTCTTGTAGATGCCTCCTCGATGGATATTTTCAAGTCAACGATCTGATTGGACAGTTTTTGGAAATATTTCTGCAAGCTCTCCAGGTCTAATGTTTCTTGTTGATTCTTAGGGAGAGTCTTATGACCTCCACGTGCCATCAATTAAATTCTGGCCCTCCTCCTAGCGCTAGTTGTTGACGGGTGTAAATGACACACTATCAACTGGAAGGTCAAATCTAGACCGGGGTTGTCTAAATAACCCAAGACATTTGGAATGAAATGATCCAATGGGTTTAATGGCTCCGTTGGCGAACTAAAGTCCTAAAAATAATAAAAGAAAAGAAACTAATCTATAAAGCTATGATACTAATAATATAAGTTTAATAATTACAAATGTCAAAATAGAAACATGAATATGTACATATGGGAATATGTACATATGGTTATAAACAATGTATATACAACTTGCAAGATTTACTTGTCATCTTGCAAAATGGATGTTCTTAAAAGTGTTTATAAAAAGATAAAGAAAGCACATACATTTTTTTGTTTTTTTTTGAATATTTAAAGCTCTAAAACTAAATAATACTTAAGCAAATATTATTGAAATAAGAATACATAAATAGTCAAAAGTTAATTCATGCTATTCTTGTTTCAGTAATAAATAATTTAAATAAATAATCAACAAACTAACCCGTAACTAATCGATTAAACTCAGTTTATATTCCTGTGTAATTCGAGCTCCTAATTGTTCTGCATGTGAGGGAAACCTGTAACAAGACAATGCTACTATCTCCAGAATAAATTCAAAGAAAATGTTTGATGTATCAGAGTGTGAATATGACATCAGAATGATAAGTGTAAAAATTTTATGATCTTATAATAATCAATATCTTAGAATGAAAGAAATTCAATTCAAAGTATTAATGTAATCTATCATTTAATATCTAGAATAAATCGAAAATAATCAAATGGCAGATTGATCACAGATGTAAAATGGAATAACGAATTACAGACATCATCTAAATACTTAATAATATGAAACACCATATGATAAACAGACTAAAGTTGTCTCAAACATAATAATATTTCACAAGATTAAGGCAATGAAAGAACAAAAAATGAAATAAGCATCACACAGGTCTAAAGCTAAATGATAAATATATTCTCCATATAAGTTCTCCAAATCACATGTCCATAATGTATCCCAACAAAAGTTGTTTTCACTACTAACAGTGATCACTATTTAAACTAGTTTTGGATTAACAAACTCTTATAATGCAAGATAGAGTGCAATCCCCAAAAATAGATTGTTTTACAAAAATAGTACAATAGGAAACCACTCCTCTAGGAGTTGGTTTGTCAAAAATTATTACATAATAACAAAGTTTTATCAACATAAAATAAACAAACTACTGAATAATACGTCGTGTGATCCAAGATGGTTTCTCCATGTAAACATCACCATAATTATCAATATCTTGTAGATAGCAAAATGAAATTGATATTCGGAAAATAATGCTAACTAATATTCAGAAATAGACTGGCTACAGAATCAGAGATTCTGTAACTAGTCTTATATTAACAAAGAAAATCAAAACTAAATCTTCCTATTTTGACTTTCATAACAAAACAAAATGAAATAAAATCAAACAAAATCACTTTTACCATTTATAAATTAGACAGTGAAGGGTTAGGCAGTTCTGAATTAATGATGGCATTGAAGTTGGTTGCATTTTTTATAATTATATTACCGGATCTTTTGGGTCTTTTATTTGCTCGTTCTGCACATGCTTTCAACTCTTGGTTTTCTCTTTCAAGTAGAGAATTGCGAGCATCTAGATGTTTTACTTGTTCCTGTAACAATGGTATGTCCCTGTAATAGCATTCTACCCAATCCAAAAAGCTGTCACAATGCACCAGTGTTATAGCAAGTCGAGGTGGAATGTATTCAACAACGGGTATTTTATGCTTCCCTATGGCTTGTTTCAAGTCATGACTAATGCTAATAAATCCCTCTTGGCCTTTTAGAAATGGAGGTAGTCTAGAGACAAAGTTATATTGCTCAATTTGACCAGTAGTTTCGTTCCCGAGACACTGATTATCTGGATCTTCTACTGCAAGGAAATCTTTGATCTCATCGTCCGAGCAGTGATCATTGACCTCGATCATAGAGATCGATCTCAAATGATCCTTTTTTCGATTCCTTAAACTCCTAGATATTAATCGACTAGATCTCTTGTTCATAAAATTGAAGTCTGAGCTTTCATGTTTCTTACCCTTACGGATTTTATTTACAGTTGGTTTGTCACCATGGCCCTGATTTGGTTTGTTAGCAAGAACATGGGAAACCTTTCCTTTTAATTTGTCCACTACCTGTTCCAACGATTTTCTGGGCGAAAAAATACATTGTGATTTTTTAACCATGGGGGTTTGCAACGCAACATACATAGATTCATTAATTTCACATCCATTAGGTGAATTGAAACCTTGACTCTCGGTCACGAGCTTATTGGAATTGGGGTTCACATTTAAAGGTGAATTCACTGTGCTATCGGGTTGGGAAAAACCGTTTCAACTCAGGAAGATTTCCCAAGTGTCCTCGATTTGTGACAGGTGCGATAGAAACATGATTTTTATAAACCAGTGATGAAAGAGGCTTGACAGAGGGTTCATGATTTGTTTCTTATAGCATTTTGACATTTTATATAGGCTCATTAACAATTAGAATGGCATGTTCAACTTAAACCCTATGAACAACATCAAAAGTCGAATGTGGTATAAAAACACTAACCCATACCTGCCCTCACATGTTATAAACTGCTTCAGAATCAAAATAAGGTTGTGCCATCGAGGTTTCATAAGGGTAATAGGAATACCTTTAGGGAAATAGGTAGATTTGCGGGAGACCATGGACAAAATCCATGTAACATCTTCCAGTTTGGCATTTTTAAACCACTTTTCGCCTTCCTGTGGGAGTCCCATTGCCAGAGCTATAGAATCCTTTGTGACCTCCAATTTCACATCCCCAACTTTGGCTCTGAACCCATCGAACGTTTGAGGAAAATTCTATGCGACTGCCAGGTTGTAACCTTTGAATTTCTGGATGAAGGTGTCCCAACCGTGAGTCTGAAAATCATCTATGGCATTGTCGTGGGAAAGAAGGGCCTGACAACCATTCGGTTGATTCGAACCACAGGGGCCATGGTCACTGTTAAATAGACACAATAGATGTCACAGGAGGGAGGCTTCAACTTCCAATAAATGAGTAGCAAGGAGAGGTCTGTAACAACCACAACGACCCGATACCTATGAAGTTTGGAGACTGTCATGTTTGACAACTTAAGTTTGGAGAAACAAAAAACCAGAGGGCGCACAGACCTAAGGTCCATTACACATAATGAATATCAAACCCTCAACCACTATCGAATGCCAATTCAAACAATGAATGAGGGTCATTAATGTATAGGAAAGCAGGGTGAGGTGTAGTCGCGGGTACATCAGACCTGTACCAAGTGCCATGAATGTGATATGACTGATATACCAAAGAGCATGTATTGATTGTTAACCCGTAGTTGTAGCGCGCTTATGGATGAATAATCAAACCACATGATCAACCATAGAAAATCTCATATCATATAAAAAATGTAACAATTAATTAATCAATGAGCTTATAAAACTTCAATTTAGTAACATATATGTGCCTTCAAAGTGTAATCTCTTAGGTAGAAAATACAAAGTACATAATCATTACCCAAGCCAAGTTTTTGTTTAAATTTCATGCTTGCAATCATGAATTTTAAACAAAACTAACAAATATTTAAACAAAAAACTCATAAGATAAGTTTAGCCCAATCATTGCCTCGAAGCCCAAAAAACATAAACATTTATAAATGTAAGGAGGTGGCAACTACATAAAGATATTATCTCTTTGTGATGATTTTTTAATTGTGATAAAATTCGACAGAATTGGTGGCTTCCAACAGACTGTTTCCTGCTCCGGTTCACAATAGTGAAATTCCATCTCACACTCAACTGCCCTGAGTTCTTTCCTCAATCTAATACACAACTTGTGCTTCATCTTCACTTGCAACATATTCCATTTCAACTTCTTCTTCCTTAGTATCCAACGATATCTCTAGTCTTCCTTGTATTCCTGTATCAACTCCATTACTACACTAAGATGTACTTTCAACTCATCCATTTCCCTCTCAAATTCCTTATCACTCATCCTCCTTATGCCTATTGCTTTGGAATTTTCCTTCCTCTGGATGTGGGTTCTTCCTAAACCTCCCTCATGACAATCAATAGTCATCTCCATCTCTTTCCTTGTGAACATATCCTTGTCCAATGTGATATGCATCGAGCCTCTCCTCTGTAACAAGCCTCAATACTTGCTACACAATACCTCATCAAGCCTTTCTCCTGAGCTTGATATCTTGGTATCATTTTGGTTTTGTCTCCTAAAAGCTTTCGAGTATCCTCTGCTCCTCTCTGGCTTCTACCTCTACTCACCTTCCTTTGAGAACTTCTTTTTTTCTCCTCACTTTCAATCCTCAGTTAGAAGTGTTTACAACATCCCTTGCTGCAAGGTTATTTCTTCCACAAGCTTCTTCACTTGAGAGCTTCGCGTGCTCCCTCTTCCTCTGTCACAACTTTACTGGTTGTAATGATGCTATCATTTTTCCTTTTCCTCCTACTGCTACTTGCAATCACAAATTATTCATAAACATAGTTATCTCAAGCCATAAAATGCTTTACCTGCAAGATCTATTCCATGATCTTGTCTTCCAACATCTCTCTCCAACTTTCCTTCTTAATCTCAAATATGTAAGGCCTCACTATAATAAGGCTCCTACCTCACCATATATAAGAAATTTCTCTTGTCTTTAGCTGGAATTGTCTTCTTCTTGAAAAACTTCTGTTGCAGAACCTCACATGTTCTCCGTCTGTCTTCCTTCTTCTTCACTGTTCAAAATTATTAAATCTTGACCTACTCTTTCAAAGAGTATTTCCACCTCAATCTCAGAGTGTTACTATGCTCTATGCGGACAAAGCCAAACAAACTCCTTGAATCTGCATTCTCATCACTGTGACTATTTCGTAGACCTCAAGAGGAGCTATATATGACTCATTTTGAGAAGTGTTATTCAAATTGGAGGTACTTCTGATTTCAGTTCATGCAACAAATATACCAATACTCCTCTATGCTTTGAATTTTCATAATGGATATACTAGTCATCGGATTGTTCTACAATGTACAACCCTTTCTTACGTCAATAATAACTCCTTACCAGTTTTGTATCACTAGTGCCCTCATATTGTTACCAACAGGTCTAAGAGGTCATTAGTTGACATTCTACACCTCTTCAAACGTAGAATATTCTCCAACTGTCAATAATGGTCATAATTTATTTACTCGAGTTATTGCGACAATTATATAATTGAACCTTACTTGCTTTCAGAGATCATTAGTTCAAATATCTAGATATGTTACTCCACAAATCGAAACCAAAACAGAAAGGATTAGTGGTTTCTTACCTCTTCTATTTGATCCCAGTTAATGAAAATACCTTACAAGATGTGAATTTACTCATTCTCATGACCAATGACCTTTGGCACGATTCCTCACTATTGAATTCAAAACACATGGATTTAAATTCCCCACTTACAGCTTGTTGCAGAAGTACCTCAACCTCAAACCAAACACTTCATAGCATGCCTTCATTTTTGAACGAAGGTGAATCTCGTTCCTGAAATCAAATACCACGATTTTAAAAATTGGGCTTTGAAATTGCTTTCTCAAATTTGCCATTGGAGAAAAGAAAACATCTTGTTCATTCTTGATAGAGACTCGTCTCTCTCAACCATCCCTCCATCTCTCATAGCGCCTCTTTTGTTTCTTTGATCACTTTCAACTGTCAGTTTTGTGAACTGGATCTCTAGATTGAACCACGCCTTCGATTTAATTTTGTAGACATTAGTTACATATATTTGTGCAAACAAAACTTCTCCTTGTGCCTAGAATTCATGGGTGTTGATTCAATTTGAAATCCTCCTTCCCTTACTCATTTTTCCTTTACGAAATTCATAGGAATTTCGTTCTTCCCAATCTCATTCCTTCAATTTGTAGAGATTGTTCAGTACTTCTCACCCTTACACCTTCATTCTCAAAAGAAATATACAAAGGAATATAAAATCCAGACAAAGAAAAAGAGGATAACACATCCATACAATGAAGCACTTACACTGTACCATTCCTATTAATTTAGAATAAATTGTACATCCTTTTCTTACACTCAATTTGTTGGGAAGCGGAAGCAAAACATAGCATAAAACCAGAGCACAAACGAGCTAGATTAAACATGAAACAAACCAAGAACAACAAACACACACTTGAGACAGTGATTTATGTGGAAACTCAAACTGGGAAAAAACCACGGGCAATGATTATCGGTCTTCTTCTACTCAAGGGATAATTACAGTAGCCAACCCATGCATACAACCATCCTCTCCTCTCACAATGTACTCGCTTGCACTTGCATTGTACATTGCACTCACATTGTCATTGTTCTCTACCTATATGGGTATGCTCGTATATATAACATCTATCACTTAGTTACACAGATTGATCATGAATATATAACATAGTTACATGAACAATTAATAAGTAGATTGCGTGCATGCACATGTGCATCTCCATATGCATGTGCATCTACATGCGACCGCATGGGAAAATTCATTGGCATGTTTCCAACAATCTCCACCTTGACAACAATTTAATTGATATATCATGCCCTTCATTAATTCATCCACCACCTTCTCTGCAAGAGAATCCAAACACCATCACAACTCTGCAACTTCTCTAACAATACCATTACGTGAACATGCCTGCACGATTCACTCCAACATGGACCATTTTGTCTCCACTAGTAATCTGTCTAATAAACCAAGGCACTTGTCCAAATCTCATGAATCATAACCACAGACCAAATCACTGCAACCACTGTAGGTGATACTTGTGCTTTTGTGTTCGAAGCACCCATTTCCATGCTCCTGACCTGGTTTTTCCATGTGTCTACTGAAAACACCAAATGCATGTGAAATGCTGATCATTTTTCCATCGCAATCATCAAACTTCCTACTAGCATATAATACTCGAGACATATAACCCTTTTCTTCTTCATCAATTAGGACATAAACCTGAAGATAATTTACAATGGAAAGCCAAAGGGATTTTACCAGTTTCACATTATTCATATTGAATTTCTTGAGTATCTTCACCACATACTTTTGTTGTGATAGCCAAGATTACCATCCTTCCCGTCTCTATGTATTTCCATGCCCAAGATTTATTTTGCTGCTCCCAGATCCTTCATAACAAACGTCCCAACCAACTGAGCCAACATGTTGTTTTCAACCATGCTTGTGCTTGCAACAAGCATAACATATAACACCAAGATAACGAATTTACCATAAACACAATGGTTATACTCACTTCTTGTAAAATTTGATTCACTGTGAAGGAATCAAACATCTTGTACAATTTGCCTAGCATGCTTCAGGCCATACAATGATTTTTGAGTTTGCAAACAAATCTCCTATTGTGATTCTGAACTAACCGTTTTGGCTGTTCCATATACATATCCTTATAAAAGAAGATTCATCAAACACTGCATCTCTGTCCATGATGATTCTGTGGGTAGTAGGATCCCACAGTCTGCACCCCTTAACATCATCACCATATCAAAGATCTACCTGTTTGATCTGGGTCCTACTTAGAAAGTTGATATAAAACCATAAGCATCACAACCGAATAATTTCACATTTGAGTAATTACCAGATGACATGTTCATACCTCTTCCTGAATCTTCCCGTCTTTTGCAACCGATGGTGACTGAGTTACCAGATAGCACAACCGCTTTTGTCCACAACTATTGCTGCAACTTGGCATTACTAAACATGCCTATTCGATCTCAAATTCCTTGCAATACTTTCCAAGTTCCATGGATATGAACTTACCTTCATCATATATTCTCAAACACTCGATTGACTTGCCAACACATCAACCTTTCTATAGACCCACCTTTCTAAACTAGACACACTGCTCCACCTTGAACTTTGCATTTGAACAACTTTGACCAAATCCAACCAAAGCTACCAAGTAAGCCTTCATCGCTTACTTCTAGGCCCATTTACAATGGATTTTACCAAGCCTTTTATAGGCTTCATTACATGCAAATCCATGGACACAATACCATGGGATACTCAAAACACATGGACCCGAAAAACTACCTGCTTTGACCTAAAAACATATTTAACTCATTAACTCTTTCACCGAGGCAAGGTTAACCCAACATACATTCCCCCCCACATATTCAATCTACCTAAATCTATGTCTATAATTTTCATAGTTGACCTAATAAACCATGGGTATGCATGCCTATACAGGTCTTACAAACATATGCCCATTTACATGCAATCAATAATTTCTACAACTCCAAAGTAAATACAATTTTTTTATTTTTATTTCACAGTGACTCAACCATCACCGCCCTGTACTTTCTATGCGAACACAGGTGGTGAGACACAACATACAAACAAAACTTCATCAACCATACATGTAGCTGAATTTGCTTCTATTGTGGAGTCCTCTTTGGATTCTTATTGTCTTTTCCAACAATCCTTCTTGAGATGCCCAGATTTGCCACAAAACCAACATTTTGCCTTACCCTTACTATCTTTTGACTTAGACCTAGTTGTACCTTTCTGATCATTCCCTCCTTCTGTAGATCGACCTCTGACCACCATTTCTTCTGTTGTTGAGGTTTATTTACCGAATGTTTTTCTCATCTCCTCAGACAACAAAGCTCCCACAACAATGTCATAATTAATGACATCTATTGTGTTAAACCACACAGTTGTGACCAGATGATCCCAAGACTCAGGAAACAAACACACTAGCGTAACCACCTTGTCTTCATCTTCGAACTTTACTTCCATAGCATTTAATTGAAAAATAAGAGTATTGAAAACATTCAAGTGATCATCAATTTTTGTACCTTCTTTCATCTGCAAGCTGTACAACTGCTTCTTCGGGAAGATTTTGTTTGACAAGTTCTTTGTCATATACAGACTCTACAGTTTGGTCCGCAAACCTGCTGATGTCTCCTCTTCAATGATATTAAACAATAGCTCATTTGCCAGACACAAACGAATAGTACTGAGGGCTCTGGCATCCAGATCCTCCCAGTCCTCATCTGTCATGCTTGCCCATTTCTTTGTCTTTCCAACCAGTGCCTTTTTCAATCCTTGTTGCACAAAAAGATCCCGCATATTGATTTTCCATAGCGCAAAGCTATTCTTACTGCTGAATTTCTCCACCTCAAACTTGGAACTCCACACTCTCGCCATTAGCACAAGAAAAACTCCAAAACCACTACTTATAAAACCAACCCTTTATATGGAAAAAATAACCTTATAGTTCAAGATTGAACCCAAAACTAATGGTTAAAAGGTTTTAAAAACATTTAATAAATATTTTATATCTTAATAAAACTTTTTACCCAAAACCACAAAAGTTCAATTCTTAAACAATATGATATTCATATCCTCCAAAAAAAACTTCATATGGCATCCAACTTTCAAACTTCCACTCACTCGTTTAAGAATAGTTCGAACATATCCTCCACCCTTATTAAAACTCGCTCACGACCATGCCACTTACATGTCATATGAATAAGACAAAAATCCTTAAATCTTTAATTTATAGAGACCATTTCTTATGCGAATAAACTTTAAACCATGCAAACAATTTCTTTTGAAGATTGGCGCTCCTCTATGGGTGGAAAGGGAGAACTAATTTTTAAATCAACTCTCCCTTAGTGTGGATGTCCTAGCGTCAATTCTGAGATTAATGCTCCCTTAGTGTGGATGGGGGAGGGCCGATGTGTTAGCGCTCTGTGGTGTGCAAACCACGTGCATTGATTTTCCAAAAATCAGTGTTTCTTAAGTGTGAGCGTCAATGACCTGATACTTTTCAATCTCATGCTTTCTTGCGCTCACAAGAAACCTGCACACAATTCTCCTTGGCTCACCTGCGACACCTACTCAATTCGCCTTGGCTCTAATACCACTTGTTGGGCAGCGGAAGAAAAACATAGCACAAACTCAGAGCATAAACGAGCTAGATTAAACATGCATCAAACCAAGAACAACAAACACACACTTGACACAGTGATTTATATGGAAACCCAAATCGGGAAAAAACCACGGGCAATGATTACTGGTCTTCTTCTGTTCAAGGGAGAATTATAGTAGCCAACCCAGGCATACAACCATCCTCTCCTCTCACAATGTACCTGCTTGCACTTGCATTGTACATTGCACTCACATTGTCATTGTTCTCTACCTCTATGGGTATGCTCGTATATATAACATCTATCACTCAGTTACATAGACTGATCATGAATAGATAACATAGTTACACAAACAATTAATAAGTAGATTGCATGCACACGCATGTGCATGCACACATGCATGTGCATCTACATGTGACCGCATGGGAAAATTCGTTGGCATGTTTCTAACACAATTGACCAGATTTAACATTAATTTGGCCTCTGTCTTGGCCCTTTGGCCACACTCGACTTCTCTCGTACATACACCTCTGGCTCACTTTGTCTAATTCATTATCCAATACCCTTAGTTGTACAACTAATTAAAAAGGAAAGATTCTGAAACTAGAATTTGGTTCAGATCCTAAAATATCTCTCTAAACAAACTCCTAAGATCCCTTAGATCCACAATATCCTGATTTATCCCTAAATCTCTTTCAAGTCTCAAAATATGGTAGATTTGATTACATATTTAGATTTCCAAAACAATTCCTTCTTAACAAAAACATTCTCAATCAAACTAACCTTATCATATAAAAATCCTTCTAGAATCTAATAAAACACATCAATTATAATAATTTTAATTGAGCAAACCCACTCCCTTGGTAAACTCAAAGACCCCTTAGGCCTAATCAACAAGGTCTATTCTAGAGGCAAAATGCTCCTACATCATAACACATACCCAAACTACTTGTTGTATTTGTGTTGGGACATGTTAGTTTCTATCCATCCATTATTTCTAATAACTGGATCCAACATTTATCCACATGTTCTATAATTCACTTTGGACTACATTGAATACAAGGATTGACCCATCCAAAACCTTTCTTCCATATATCAATGATCAAACAAAGGTTGTAAATAAGACAATAATACACATCTTGCACTTGTATAGTTACAAGCACTCAGACACTTGGAATGACAATTTGGCATTCATAACACAAGTACAACAAAGTTGAACACCATTGTATAGGTCACAACCCATTTGAAGCTTTCCTCAACTTTAAACTTGCAATATTTATTTTCCCACATACACTTTTCTACATTATAGAAGGAAATAAAAAAACTTGTTAAAATTAATAAGACGCAAGTGCAAGATGTGCAACAAGTGGAGGACATTCTTGCATAGGTAACTGAGAAATATAGGAAGTGACACAACGAGCATTGCATCCCCATAATTTATAATCAATGACAAAGTTTGGGTGCACATACATATGGAGAGGTTTAAAGGAACCTATAAGAAATTGTACTCACGAGAAAGTTATGGCCCTAAACAATTGTAAAGTAGGTTGGCAATAATGATTTTGAATTAGATTTACCACCTTACTTGGGCATACGCCTCATCTTTATTATGGCATTTTTATAACCTTCTGTTCACATTTGTTCAAGTAATCATAAGTGTAGCTTAATCCCTTGAACAATATAGATATGGATTTTAAAAAACCAATAGATCAAGACTAGATTATCAACATGGAAATCCAAAATACTACACAACAAAGATATCTCACACTTTAGGGTTGTTAAAGTTGGGTAGTGACCTACACAAGCTAAGTGGTTCACTTTGGAGCAAATCAAATAGAAGTTTGTATCTCAAAATTGACATGGTGGTCACTATTTCTAACGAAGAGAAGCCACTAATCCACAAACAAACATAGATTCTAACTCTAGTGAAGGAAAACAAGATTAAATTCTATTATTAAGTGTTTGTATTAACAAATCATAGCTTGATATGAACTAACATGTGGTGATCATAAATTATATTTTGGAAATATGGATCAATGGTTAGGACTTGTCATTATGATTATAATGAAGCTTCAAAATCTATAATCATATTTGTATAAATATGGTGCATAACTCTCTTGCATATTCTTAATAACTTGGTCAATAATAATGTTTTTATCTAAAATGGTTGGCTTGATAATCCTTCTCATGATTTTAGGCACACACAAGGTATCTCCACTCTATAATTGTGTATATATGTCTACATTATAATGTGTTCTAATCATAAATGAAAATTATACAATTAGAGTAAAACATATGGCCTCTTCTTTGTTATGTAACACTTCCACTATAAATTCAAGCATTTTGAAGTTTGTTGTAAATGCTCACTTCGTTGATGAAACAATTTTGACCCTAATAGAGGAGAACGAGACTATGGAAAACTCTATGGATTGTTTTCATATCTTTTCTTAGGCCTAAGGCTCTAAACTCCATTTGATGAAGATACGGTATTACATACTAAGTTAGGATGAGATTGGCTTGCCAAGTGTGGTTACACATTGAGAAAGTATTTAATTTTTTGGGTATCCCTTTTCATTATAGGAATCCTTGAGTATATGGGATGTGGTTCTTTCACATATTGCAAATAAAGTTACAAATTCCATGTCTCTAGTAGCTCGATTCTAGATTTATATTAAAGTGCTAGCTGCCATGTATGTGTAATGCTCTTCATATTGGGTATTATCTATGAAGGATTAGCAAAAGGTTTTATAAAAATCTTTAGATATTTTGTTTGGGCCAATTATCAAGGACAAAAATAAATCCTCGAAGCACTTATGTTACTTTCCCAAAGGCCAGGGCGTGGGTATCATTAGAATGTTTACAAAGGCTTAGGCCTTATGCATAAATGACTTATTATATTTGTAGAAGTGCTAAAGCCCTGGACAGTCCTCCTTTGCAACTACATCTATAAAGGTTCTTAAACCCTTTGGGAAAAAGGATAAAGCAATCTAAAATTTTAGACTCTTTTTCACACTCCTCTTTACATTGAGATTAAGGGAACATTTGTGGTGAAAAGAATTTGGAAGGATTGAGAACCCATCAAACCTAGGCTACTTTACAAAAGTGACACCCTTAGGCCTAGTTTGTCTTTGAATAAATAATATATGTAATGGTTTCTCGTGGCCTTATATGAAAGGAATCCCTTTGGATGAAAGAACTTGGTTTTTAGATAAGTTGTTGTATTAGATAAATTGTTGTATAAGAAAGGAAATAAGAAAGCAATATACATTTTTAACTCCTAAACCATATATTAAAAGAATTGGCTTGAGTAGAAGGCCATGTTCCACCTTTCCCTTGACATAATGATTTTGGAGTGTGTTAAAATCCCTATCCCTAGTAATGTCCTCTTGATGCTTGAAATATGACTTTGTAAAGAGATTGGAGATGGAATACCATTCAATTGATGGTTACAAATGGAATGAATGCAAAGATTGTCTTAGATGTCAAGGTTAATGATATTTGGAGACATATGTCTAAATAGAAGTTTCAACTCTACAAGCTTAAAACAATACATAATCTATTTGTTGGAACCCAAAAAAGCCTTCTTCCCTTGGTCTTCAATTTTGGGTAGGCTGGCTCTTAGGAAACAATTAATATACTTAAATTTTCTTCAACCAAAATACCTTTTGTGTGGTAAAGACAAAACTATCTTGAGGAAACAATTAATACACTTAAATTTTCTTCAACCAAAATACCCTTTGTGTGGTGAAGACAAAACTATCTTGAACACCTTTTCTAGAACTAGAGGTTTTTCAAGTCAAMCTAGGAATGAGTCTATGGGTTTTGTTGTCAACTCCCCCCTCTTCCATTTGTTAGAAAGTCACCTTACTAGGAAATTGTCTTCCTTTGTTAATTAAGTTTAACGCAACATGGAAATGTATTAAGATCAGAGTTCTTCATCAAATTTGGAAGAAATGAATTTGTTTTTAAAAATGTATATCACAATAACATGTTTACATGGTATGATGGACCCCTAATATGTTCTAGCCTCCACATGTAGATTTTGTGCTAAGACTAGAAGGTGGAGATAGAAATTCCCCACTTTATACCTATATCACACTATTGGGGTCATGCACCATCTATTGAAAATATGGAGCCCACAAGAACTATATCATCCACTTTTTTATCCCAATCCTAATGGTATGAGTGATCAAGTTTGTTGAGTAGTGCATGAGCTCTAAGAGTGGTGTCACAACTAACTTCCCCTTGTTCTAGAGAATGATAAGTACCCATGCTGAGCTTAACCCTTGTACTGGAGATCCCCGATACATAACACTATGGGTGCATTGGGTATGGGCGTTTGCCAAATTAATTAATATTGTATTCAGAGTTAGTTGTCATCCACTGCCCATCCAGAACCACATCAGCACCACCTAAGGGAATGGCATACATAGTACTGACTCGTTCATACTTTCCTAGAGAGATCTTCATTTACAAAGGAAAAAAAGCCTCTTAAACTTGAGTAAGTTGCAAATGATGAAAGTGAGCAAGTATTTGGTGGAACTTGAACCATGTTGGGAACCAACTCCCAAGAATAACAATGACCCCACGTTCTATGTTGGATTGATACATACAATTGACTTAAATGAAATTCATATAAATTCATGTTGACATTCTTTTATTATGTTGTTGACTTGTTTATGTTACCTATAAAATAAGTCTTTATTAATTTTGTACAACTTGTATTGCAAAGTTTTTCACTATAAACACCTAGATGCTAGTGTTATCAATATTTTTTTCTCACTATGATAAAGTGAATATACAAAATACTAACAATGTAAAAAAACACTCACATACAAGAAAAAACACGCAAAGAAATATGCAAATATTAAAGAGAAGAAGAAAATATATTCTAAAATGGTATAAACTAATCTAAAATACCAAACACAACATATCCCATATTATCATATTTATGACTCACTATTTATTATTCAATCTTATAGAGGAGGGCATTAACAAACACATAATCAAAAGAAAATTAATAAAATTTTACACATATTATATAGTCATTTGTATTGATAAATATATAAAAAACAAAATTTGAGAGAATAATAAAAAAATAATATATATATATATATATATATATAATAAAAATAATCAAGATTTTTTTTTGGGTAAATTTTAAAAACATAAAAATTTATATAATACATAAAATTATATAACAAAATACATGTGAATATGGACGCAATTTTAGAAAATTTATTATTTTATTAGTCCCTATCTTTAGGGCCGGGGACTATTAATAATCGATTTTTAAGTCTATACAAGTTAACAAATGTAAATGAAACAATTTAATCAAAGTTTTTAACACTCTATTTTTTCTTCACCAATCAAAAATCTACAACATTTATTTCCAATAGGAAAATTTGACTCTTAACCTCATTTCAATGCATATAGTCGCATTGTCCCAGAAAACTTTGATTAAAACACACCATGGCTGAGTAAATTTTTGAGAAGTGAAAGTAATGCTAACATTACTTCACTGGCATTAAATGTTATATTGTCATGATATGTGTTCTAATTCCATATAAGCTTATAATCATTATAGTGTGACGCTGGAGTAAGCTCGATCATTATGACAGTACTCATAGGTTCATGGTTGTCAGTACTGTTCAATATGGTTGTAGGTATAATCGACATGAAGATAACATGCAATCGTCTTTTCTCCACTATAAAGACTATCTGGTTGTGTTTGCTCCTCCAGATGACAAACCACTCTCTTGTCTTTGTAAGAGCCTTTCAGTTGTCTCTGTCGTCGTGTTTTCCTGCCATTGTGCTTGCACTCATCATCTGGACGGACCCCTCATCCATCCTAACACTGTTACAACACTGATACTTCCCTGGAGTAAAGCGCGGATTTTCACTGCTACAACACTGCTACTTCCCTGGAGGCCATCGTCGGCACCGCCGTGGACATCAAGGAGAACTCGAAGGCCTACTCCTTTGTTACCAACATGCCTGGCATCAAGAGCTCCAACATTAAGTTCGGTTTCTGTATTTTCTTTCTTTTCTGTCTATTGACATTTTCATCCGACCGCGAATCGAATCTGAAGGCTTGCTTGAATTCCTATGTGTATCTGTTTTGCAGGTTCAGATTGAGGCTGACAACCATCAGGGGGAAGCGAAAGCGTGAGGCAAATGACGAGGATACCAAATACATTCGCATGGAGAGAAAGCCCGCCAAGTATTTTAGAAAATTTGTGCTTCCCACTGACGCCAATTTGGATGCGATTTCTGCCAGTTGTGAGGACGGGGTTGACTGTTACCGTGCCCAAGGCATCACCCATAGAAACGGTTTCCGGCTCGCTTCCAGACCCAATGCCAGCTAGGTAACCTGCAAAACCAGCAAAACCAACAAAACCAAGCAAAACCAGTCGGTTACCTGGTCAGTTGCATCATTTTTTCTTTGCGTTGTGGGTAGCCTTCCGCAACTGTTAGATGGAGGTAGCCCCTTTGATTCCCTGCTCCTGTTCTTGCTCTTGTAGTTTCTGTTCCAGTTCTTGCTTCTCGAGAGTCCGATGCTCTTGGTTGATATTATGACTTGAAAGATTGAAATCCAGCAGGAGAGGCATAGGTGGTAGAAGAAAACGCATAAGCACCACTACCAGCACCCCTTCCTGTTCCAGATGCAACAGTTCTGTCTCCTGTCCGAATGCCCATCGGTGAACACCTACCATACAATCCAAGACGTAATGCCTATCATTCAAAAAAGTACAAGCACTTTCCAAAGTGATGCGCTTATAGGATCTGCAGTTTATTATGTTTCAGTAAACAGAAGCAAAGCCAACTCTATATTAGCAAAAATCTCATTCACCTATAGCACTATCTCCTAATTCATGTGATATTCAATAATTCCTCCTCCTCCGGCACAGGCAACGAATCAATTGAGCTGGTTAAAGGGCATTATTCAATCTATCATTCCCGCTATTTTGATTTATCAAAACCAAAGAAAATTCGAAAACCCACTTTGTAGAAAGGGTGGGTTACAAGGCGGGTGATAGATAGACCGATCCACTCCACCGTTTCTGGTGTGATCCGAGCTCCAGCCCTATGCTACCTTGTCCGAGTTCGGATCCAAGCCTAGTGAGAGAATGAGTTTACCTCATTCCTAGAATTTTCCATTCCAGTCTCAATGGAGACGTTGTTAAGCATTGCATGCTTGCTGTATGTAGGAGACTCTCCATCTGGCTCAACAACTTTGTTGTTTCTTACAATAATAAATCTATTTGTATTTGTGTAACAGATAACCAAATATGCAATTGCAATAATATATATAAAATATGAATAATTGATAAAAATATGATGATTTACATTTGAGAAGGAGGGCTTGATTATATACCCACTGCCCTTTCACCACTAGACATGTCTTTTGGAGAACATGTCCTTTCATTATTACTAATTACTATTACTAACTATTTACTAATTAATTATTATGTTATGAACCTTTATTTATATGTATTTATGTTCATAACATTGCCTTCCTCTTTAAGAATGCTTTGTCCTCAAAGCATTGGTAACGACGGGTGTAATTGACGAAAATGTTCGGACTCCCATGCTGCATCTTCCGCTGGAAGGTTTTTCCATTTGATGAGATATTCTTTGATTATGCGAGATCGTAACTTCTTTTCTCTAGAGGCAAGAATGGCTTCTGGTTCTAAAATTATTTTGCCTTCTTCGTCCAACATGGGAAGTAAAGTTTGCACCTTTTTGTGTTGGCCAACAATTTTTTTCAGACATGATACATGAAAAACGTTGTGGATACGACTGTTCTCTGGTAAGTCCAATCCATACGCGACGAGACTGATTTTTCTATTAATTTGATATGGTCCGTAATATTTCGGGGCTAACTTATTCTTTCCTTGTTGTTTAAGTGATAATTGTTTGTAGGGTTGAAGTCTCACAAATACCCATTCTCCAATTTCAAATTCTCTTTCTGTTCGGTGTTG
>JASDQU010503880.1:57901-71138 GCA_032191745.1 Picea mariana
AAAGGGGCGTCAGGGCTAGGGAATAGATAGGGGGTCGGGGATAGTTACAGGGTCGAGGGGGGACGGGAATGGAAAAGGGGAGGGGAGTGGGGGTAGGGGGATAAGGGAATAGGAGGATTACGGGAATTTTAAAAAATTTTCAATATCAAAGTAATGATGGATCACAATTCAAAGTAATTTCCCACCTTTTTGCTGGCCATTGAGTGTGACTATTGTTTTACTTTATCACTATTTTACAGTTACCATTTATTTGGCCCAACAACTTTGTTGTTTCTTACAATAATAAATCTATATTCATAGTTTAAAGAGCATTTGTAGCATCTTTCCAACACAACCATAATTAATTTAAATCTGATATCGGAATCTGCACTGATATTAAGTGCGCACTTAGTCTAAATCTCTCAGCTATTAGATTCAACTATCAGTTATAATTTCTACGCGGTGATATTAAGTGCACATATTCTCCTTAGTATAAATTATTTCTGTATCCAAGCTTTGATAACCTAAAAACCAATCCTTAGATTTTCAAATCGTAGTTCGAATATATTAACCACTGATACGGATTGAAACGTCTCCCATTAATAGATTAGATATTAGAATTTAAATTTAAATAGTTATAGGCTTGAAAACTAAATCTTCTATATTGTTGAATTTATTTTCAGTTTTAAACATTTTGGTCTTCCTCATAATATAATTCAGGGTTTGTTGTAAAAAATGCTGAACTCACTTTTCCATGGTCATATGTAGTTTTTTTTTCACAAAGTAACATGGCATATATTGTATGAACTGAAGAACATATTATGGAATAATCCAGGAAAGGCTAGATTTAAAAGGAAGTCAAAAAATCAGTTAGAAATAATGTAGTCAAATGTATGTGGAGGCAGTCAACAAGAGAGTGGCCATGGTGAACAATCTAACTTATTATATACTTAAGCAATAACGACAGTGTGGTTCGGTCTATGGCAACTATGTAATAATCAATCTCAGGTGCTATCGTGTTTTAGTGTTTCTGAATCAGGAGAAGTAGTAACAATGTGCGTTCTTTTGGCTGATTCAACAAGACACTTTAATCTGGAATCTGGGATTGCTAAGCTCCTCTACCTTCTTGTTAATGATTTATACATTTTTTTTTGGGATAAATCTTAAAAACATAGAAATCTATACAATAAGTAAAAATATATAACAAAATACATGTAAATATGGAAGCAACTTTAGGAAATTTATTACCTTATTAATGATTTATACATATTTTTTTTGACTGTTTTATATTTTATTATATAAGTAATTTTAAAAAGTTATATATATATATATATATATATATATATATATATATATATATATATATACACGAAAATAATTTGTTTAAAAATATATTTGAAATTGTAATTGACAGTAGTATTTGGTTTTATGTATGGAACTAAGGATAATAAATGTTATTTGAAACTACTATTTAGGTCGAAACTACATTTTGGTTTCAAAGTAAGACCCAAAACTGTGTTTGATTGACTAAAATTCCATCTTCCTCGAATGTAAGGAAACGTGTTAACCACCAAGATCCAGAGAGACATTTGACATGAGTGAAAGTTTGTCCCCTTATGGGTCACCAATGGAATATTTCAAGTGGCATGGTGGCATGATTTTCCTTGAATAACAATGATGAGTTAGTGTGCATTCATGGATAGCAATTAGTGATTAGTGTCCTCACTCCCAATTGACAACTAACTTATAATATTTTTTTTCACCTCTAGGAAATAATGGCAGCATTCAAGGAATGACACCATTCAAGGAAGAACACATGCATCCCAAAAAAGAAGGAGATAAAAATTAGTTTGCATTTGTAAATAGAAATTAATGATGATTGTCCTCACTACCAATTACCAATTGACAATTAAATTATAATAATTTTTTCCACCTTCCAAAAAAATCACGTTGTAAACCTAAAACCACTAATTAAATTGATTGATATAATATACTTGAATAAACTCCCTTTACTCACATTAAATATGATTATTATATAGAATATAAAATATACACTAAAAACACTATACTACTTTTTATACTACTATTTAGAATTTAGAATAAACTCCCTTTACTCACATTAAATATGATTATTATATAGAATATAAAGTATACACTGAAAACACTATTCTACTTTTTACACTACTATTTAGAATTTAGAAAGTACCTTCACTTCACAAATGATAAAAATAAAAACATGAAAAAGCTTAAAAAAAAAAAAAAAAATACCCAATTTTTATGTACTTATTAAAAATTAATCTATTTTGTGGGGTGACAAATTAATTAACTTTTTATGGTGATAAATTAATCTACTTTTTGGGGATCAATTGTTATTATGGAGGAAAACAAGAAATTATTTTTCGAGGGGTTAGGAAAAACCACATGCAATCACATAAAAGCATTAGCTTTGCTACAAGGGTTAATGCTTTTAAAACAAAATAGAATTTGTCCATTCTTAGTGATTAAAGATTCATGGTAATAATTTGACAAATGCTCACAAATTTAACCCTCATGAACTCCAACAATGTTGGATCCTCACCATAGCTCAACCATTCATGAAATTTTTTACCCACTGGGAATTCTACCATGTATTGAGCTACTTCAACTCCACAATAGATAAGGTTGCAAATGAAGGATTGAGCTTGCCAATTGGAAATTTAAAAAAAATGTGGGGAGACCTATCATCCACCATCTCCCAAAAATCATGAAAACTCAATCAATCCAAAGTATGGAGGCATAAGCAACATGTCAAGTGGATTGAATCAATAAAGAAGAGTGCCATCCATCAAAGCCACTTTCAAGTTTCATATTGGAGGAAAAGGCCTTAATTCATACGAGGATAGCACTATCCTCTATGTGTAGTATTAAACCCAATCCTAGTTGGATTCTATGCAAATCAATTTTCATACCTGTTCATTGTCCCTTGGGACATAGTGATAAATCTGCTTGGGAAAAATGCTTATTCTTATTTTGCATGTAGCTGGTCTTATTTTTATTGTGCATATCACAAGATTATTCTCATTGTGTATGTATCAAGATGCAGGGGATTGGAATATTATGTTGTGTCCAATATTGGGAGTAGAGGATATAAGGAATATGGTGAATCCTCATAATGGTCGTTGTGCTATATGTGACATAGATATTTGCAGAGGTGCCCAAAAATGTGAATGAAATTCAAATGAAGGTTAGGATTGCCTCTCACTGTAAAATAGAAGGTTTGAAGGTTGGAGAAAGGAAATAAGTGCAAGAATGCATTGAGCTCCCAAGTAATGCAAAGGTAGATAATGGGTCTCAACTTCTAGTTAGTTGCAGTCCAAACAAAACATAGACAGATAGGCATTGTAGCATCCCCCAGCCCAACAAAGGAACATTACAGTGTCGAATACTGTTAAAAAAGTTATGCTATCTAATTAATTTCTTGTAGCTTCCAGCTACGATTTACATACATATTTAACTGTTATCTATTAACATAAATTAGATCCATATACATCATGCTAAAATAAACATGAAATGAAACAAATAAGCCAACATAACAACACATAAATTCTTCTCAAATACACAGAGTTCATGCACATCAATTTAACTCATAAATACAAGACATAAAATAAATAAAACGCTTATCTTTCAAATTAGTTGTGCAACCAACTGCTTGGGACGAATGTTCCACCCAACCATAGACCTGTTGCTCCAAATCTCAATAGCAAGTCACCCCTGAGATGAGGCTAGTAATCCAAAAAAGAGTGTGGTCTCTCACTGTCCACTCACAACTAAGAAATCCCACAACCCACTGATATTCTCCTATGACTATCTTGATTTTCGACTATCTCTCTTCCTCTTGACCTTCCAAACCCAAGGAATGTACCTTGTTGTGCACACACAACAACCTCCCAATTTTCTTGTCTTAGTGTCTTTCCAAGACTTCGGCCCCCCTCCAATTATTCCTACTAAGACCTCTCTCTCTCTCTCTCTCTCTCTCTTGTGTAAACGACTAATCCAAAGTTTTCCTCACACTCTCTCGCCTTATCATTTATAGTTTCTCTCTCAATCACCTCAACCTATCCTATCCACACTTCCCCGAGTTTCCCCTTCATGCGTCGATACATAATGTATCGAAAAACACATACTTTCTTCCACCTCCACATTGGCGCGCTATTGATTTCTTCACCAATACATAAGACACCTCCCTTCAAACTTGGTTGATTGACCAACACCTCCCAAGAGATTCTACATGTATACATTTCCATTCGGTAGAAGTGGTAATCGAGGCCTAAGAGACGATTAATGGTAAGACCCTTGGAAAATTGGACAAGTTATAATAGTTTCATTTGCAAAGGATTTCTACCTCTGCTCATGCTGGAAACCTTGTGGTTGCAAACATTGAAGCTGATACATCTACACTATAGTATCATGTCATCAATAGGAACCAAAAGAATTTATCCAAACAAATAAATGATGACAAAGAGTGAACATAGAGAAACCCAACGTAACACCAACTTCACCCACAGGAGTCTGTGCGATGAGCTTTAATTCAAAATGAAAGAGTTTGTACAAACTGCTCTGAAATAGCAATAGGACCCCCTAGACTAACTACTCGTATTCTGACAATAACGTTTGACTCAGGTGTCCATTTCACGTGTTCTTTATACCATTGGAAAGGTATTTTTGAGATATATAACTTCACACTTATGTGATCTAATAAATTCCTTGTTGAATGATTGCATTTTTCAAATTTCATACCTGGAACCTGTTGAGCGCTCAACACACCCTAAAAACCTTATGAAATTTTATCAATTTTTGGGTACCACTTGTTTTCTTTTACTGTCTAAATTGATTTCACTTTGGGGAATGGTTTATCTTTGTTTTTTTTTCATGACTCTTATAAATCAAGTCAGGTTTGTTTGAACTTATGAAACCTCATGTCTAAAAGAACTTGACATTCGAACTAAGAATCTGCTGCTAATATTGCACCTAATGCGCTTATGTTTGGCGTCGAAAAAATTCAAGTAGGAAAAGTGGCCACACAGTTACAATAGTCGTCGAGCGCTGATACACCATAGGCATTGGCAGAAGGTGGAGTTGGTTTGCATGAATTATTCTCCACGAAGTTTCAAGAGATAGTCTATCCCCATCGACATCATAAAAATATGGGAAGATTAAACATTGAAAAAAGCTGTAAAAAAATCATTGATAGTTGATGACCGATGTGCTTTATCGAGGTTGTGGAAATCTAGAAAGGTTAAAATAATCATTTTTTTCTGTGACAAACATATCGCCGATCCCCGATATACTTTCGACATCAGAACTTTTTCAAGAGAGTCGATCCAAGAGCACTTGGGTAGGTTTTTTCGTCGATCGTCGACCATTGATACTTTTCGGCATCGGTAAGATAGGATCGGGTTTTGGAATGTATAGCTTAAATAAAGTCCCAATTCTGATTAACATGAGTAAATGAAGATGCTGGTCTCGAGTGTCGCGTGTCTTTATCACGTAAGGGTTTCGTACGGACTAGTTTCGTCCTGAGTCATATTAAGGTTCCTTGGGTTCTAGTCACACCTCCTAGTTATCTTTTCCACATCATCTCTGTATGACAAGATCAATCGACGTCAGAGATTTTGCAAGAATATATCATCGAAAAGTGTTCAAAGCAGAATCCCGACCCCCAACTCGCCAACTGGACTAGCGAAATGATGGGATGTTTTCGACATAAGATACTATTAGATTATGACATTTAATAAACCAATTAATGCTTCATCCTGCATTTGTTGCTACCTTGTGCACTGATTGAACAACAACAATTTAAAATCGTCGATAGGACATGTTACAACCCACGCCCTCAACGTCAACCCATGATCCAATTTAATTTTAAACGTCTTTGAAGATCTGGTGGCAGATTTAATAAAACTACACTCATAACCCAAATTGAATGGTTGATGCGACAAGGTAAGTTCATCCCTGTTTAAATATCTAGAACAATTTTGAACAATTTCATTCTGTGCACAAATTGGAATTCCAAAGCATCCAAAGAATCAAGGAAAGCGTCCCGAGACTGTGTTGATCCCTAGATTATCAAAACAATGTTAAACAAGATGCAAAGGTATGTGTTCAAGTTTGTCAACTCGACGGTCGTGATTTATATATGCATCTGATTTCTTACAAAGTCTCTAAAATATGTTCTAACTGTAGGTAAAATGTCAACAAGAAAGCCAACCACCAGACGTTCTCCGAGAGCACCCAAGCTAAAGGAAGCTGAGACAGGTGAAGGTTCTTCTCTTGGTGCGGCGAGGCAACTGGAATACACCCCAAGGGAAGAGCCGGTCATAAAAGCCTCAACAAAGAAATCCTTCGTCCAACGTTTGATCTACAACGATATCGAAGCAAGCACCGGATCCAAAGTAATGCTCCCACAGTGGGGAAACCTTTTCAACAGAATTAGTCGAGAGGAATACCCATATTATATCCCACACAGTGACCTGGATGTAAGGGTGGTTGATGACCAGGTGTTCCCAAATATTCGATAATCTCATTTGCACCCTGGAGGCTAGAAAAACCCTGATTTTCCCTTGCATAGAGGTTCTGAAGTGGCTAATCGACCATACAGACGCACATAAATGTTTAATAAATGATGAGAATGACGGGTGTGTCAAAGTGTTCCTCCTAGCAGAAGTCCATAAATACTATAAGCTCTGAGACCAAAAGGAGTGACTAAAAATAGACTTCGTGGTGAAGTTCTACGATTCCATGACACCAGCCAACTGATAGCCTCATGGTGGAAGGAGGACAAGAAGTTTACTAATTAGAGAAATGGCTGGTATGGGATGGTTAGCTTGAGGGAGCCATACATATATTTGATGGCTCTCTTCTACTGAATGTATGGAGAGAAGGACTGCTCTAAGTTTTCGGAAGCATGGATGCCCTTGGCGTACACAGTGGCGATCTCCGGGTGTTACCCATTATTTTTTTCATCCCTATGACAGTTAATGATGTAAACCTATCTGTTGCCTTCAGAGGGGTCAGTGGCCTGAGTTCCTAAAGAGAGAAGGGAGAAGAACTTTTCCTGAGAAAATAAGTTGCATTTTCCCTTGTAAAAACCCTATAAAAAATGAAGTTCGCACGCTACTATATAGGCAGGGTGCGAGAATGCCTGATTCTCGCAGGCTGCACCATAGCTGGGTTGTGAGAGGTTCGCAGGTTGCTCTATAGGCAGGGTGCGAGAATGCATACACGTGGGAAAAACAAGCGTTTTCTCAAATTTTCTAGAAGGAGAAACTTCCATGGTGAGGTGGCATCCGAATGGTTTGGATCTTACTCGCTTTCATGATTTGGTGGGATCATCCTAACCTCCTCACCTTATCCTCTTCATCTTATAAAAGGAGAGGAGATCTCATGGAGAAAGTTAGCTTGGGAGCTTGGATTGGGATAAGTTGGATTTGGCTGGGAATTATTAGCTTGGTTAGAGTGGTTTTGGGTTTTACCTTTGTCAAGATAGATTGTGAATACTATCAGATCTGTGCTCTCAGAATCCTTGGAGAAAGAAGTGTGTGGGGAATGAAGGACAGTTGGAAGGGACCTTACGACATCAAGGCCATGGTTGTAATCTCTCTTTCACATTTAATATGATACAATAATATGATTCGTTCTTATAAAGCTTGTTGTGTTTTATTGTATAATTCCTTGATCATATGCATAAGTTGACGATTGAATACATTTTGCTATCTTCACTTTGGTTGGTTTGTGTTGTCTTGGTCTTGACTTCACAAGAGATCCAAAGCGAAGCGGGAGCAACAGAGACCCTAGGAAGTGATACAAAGGTATGTTACTTGTTCCTTCTTACTAGCTAATTCAATGGTCATAACTTAGGGAAAGAGTCATGTCCTGTCCTGTTTTGTTCTAGATCCAGGTGGATCTAGGGAGATCTGTTAGTGTCCGCACCTACCGCTTAGTCTGATAACAAAATTGGCGACTCCACTGGGGAACAGATTGTTTCCTAGTTAGTCTAGTTTCCCTTGCTTTGATTGCTTGTTTTCTGGTCTCTAAGTCTGTGGGAGATCCATCCAGACTCTCTGGATCTAAAAGTTCACTCAAATTTAGTCCTTTTTCAAATTTTTTCTTGTTTACAGGCATTCTCGCACTGTACCCTTTAGTGGCCTGTGAGAAACACCTGAGTTCGCACACTGGTGTTAAGTCCAGTGCGAATCCCTCGCAGTCAACCTTTGTTCAGCCTGCGAGAATCTTTGATTCTCACACTGTAATACACTGCCAGCCTGTGAACTTGTTTGTAAATTTTTTTGGATTGGGTCTTGTCATTTTTTGATGCCCAGTTTTGCTTTGAATAGCTGGATTGAACTTTTGGAGCCTATATTGATCTGTTTACAATTTGCTTGACATTCTTTGAGTTGCTTTTAGCCATCTTTGCTTTGTGTGGTTTTGAAGGATTAGTCTCTTTCTTTGAGTGTCTTTCAATTGCAAAGCGTGTGTTTTCTTTATAATTGTTTAGGGAAAGATCGGATTTCTTCTGAATAGTTTGCTTTAAAAGAGAACTTTTAGTTTGGGTTTCTTTGTTTTAAGAAAGTTCATTATTGCTTTTAGTGAAAATTTTGAAATAAAAAGATTTAATTTCTTGCTTTATATTAGATTGGGGGCATCCTTGCATTTGAAGTAGCGAAATTGCATGATTCTTGGCATTTTTTTATCTTAAATTATGAAAAATTTTYCCCCTCATGGCCGGGGGGGCATGAATCGTGCATTGGTGTTCAGTACCTTTTTCTCATTTCTTGAGAATCTTGATATTGATGAGTTTAATATATTTTGGGACATCATGCATATGGGAATGATAAATGTTTTCTCCTTCTCGTAGCATAGCTTTCATCAAAATGAAAAGATTGCATCTTCATATCTTTGCATAATTTTTGAGTCGATCAAAACACCATATTGTCCACGCCATCTTCCTTTTGAGTAACAACAGCCATAAAATAAAGTGCATATAAAAATTGATTAGACATTTTTATCTTTTCTGGTCGCAAACCTACAATAGATTAGTCGTAGGGCTTTGGAATAGGTGTGGAAGATAACTTTCCAAAGTTGCAAACAAACATATAATCTTGAGTTAGGGAGCGGTTAAATCCACTTATTACATTTTTTCCTGGGAAGCCCTTCTAACACAAGGGTCAATCACGAGGTCACATTGAGACTGGTAGAGTTACTCACCTTGCTTTGTTGGTCTTGGTGTAGAGGTTGCACGTATTATGGGGGTCGCTTGAGAGGTATACCCACAATGATGAGTGAAAGCCTTTCAAGTTGATTTCAGGCTAGATACCCTACCCTTGCACGTGGATCGGACTGTCGACTGTTTCCCTAGGCATCACTGTAGTGATTGGTAACCTTAGTGGCCTATCTCTTTAGGGTCTTTACACAAGGTGACTGTGGAGGGGAAAGTCTTCACGGTACCTGAAATCAACGTTGGCCAAACTCACTCGGGCTCCTTGGAGGGTATACCCACGATTATGTGTGGGAGCTTGCACCAAGGTGTAAGTCCGTTAAGCAGGTCATCAACGTAACTTTTCCACCCGCTCTATCTCAGCCACTTCTTACTTTGTTCCCGTGACGTTGGATTTCATCACCAACTAGTGAGTTCATTGTGAGAAGGTTTTGTTTGCTTGCTTGCTTACTAGATTTTAGCGTGTGCTGTTTGTTTTCCTAAGTGGACTCTAGATTGGATTTTTGTTTTTAATGGCGTCAGTTCCCGAAATGACCAATGAAGGAACCTCTACTCCAGGGGAACCTTTTGTTTTTCCTTCTTATGGAAACATTGGTCCTCCTCACATCGCTACTTTGAGCCTTCCAGGTCTCACGATTGGATTGCCGGTGTGGTTGTTTTCCACTCAGGTAATCCCGAATGCAGTAAGTGCTTCGGTCGTAAGCACTTCCCCCCAAGAACATCAACCTCATGTTGATCCTTTGCCTTCTTCACCAGTAAGGTCTTGTTCACCTTCTTCGCTTGCAAGGTCGCCTTCCATTTCATCTTCTTCATCGAGTGAAAGTTATGAAGCTAGTAACCCGGTGAATAAGAAGAAGAAGAAAAGAAAGAATAAGAAGAAGAAAGTTAAGCAAGGATCCAAACTTCCAATCACTGCTAAACATGTTGGAAAACAACCAGTTACTGTTAATCATGCTGGGAGTGTTGATGGTGTCAAGATCACCCAAACAACTCGTAAGCCCAAGTACCCTTGTAGGCTTTGTAAGGGTAGCCATCTTCTTAAGGAATGCCCTGGTCTATCCAAGGTTATAGAAGCATGGTCTACACATCCTCGCCAACCCATGTCATTAGCCTCTGAACAACATGCTGATGAATTCTCGTCGACTAGTCACGATATAGTTGGGAAGAAGAAAAGTAGAGCCAAGTTCCCGTGTGTGTTATGCAAAGGGGGTCATCTAACTCACCTTTTCCCTCGTATGGATGAAGCCTCTAAATTACTGGAAGACATGACTGTTTCACAACCTCAACTTCCAGCTGCTTACCGTAAGCTTTCTCTCAACCCTCCAATAGTTGATGGAATGATCACTCCGGTCCCTTCACCGGTCAATCCAGTTGATCAGGTCGTCAATCTGGTCACTTCCTTAGTTGAACCAGTTGATCCACCGGATCTTTAAATGACTTATGGTTGAGTTTTAATTTTGCATGCATTAATTAACCATTTGAGAAACTTAGTGAAAGAATGAGGAAAGAAGATGAATTATGACAGCCATATACACATATGTAGATCTGAAATGAAAGAATAAACAGCAAACCATAACACGCAGATTGATAACGAAGTTCGGCACAACTTTGCCTATGTCTCCAGGCCTTTTTCTCTGTGGGGGAGGCTTCTTTATTTATGTTCAAAAGATAAAAAGTACATTGCTGCAATGCCAAATGGATACAAGACTGATCTGTTCACGTTCTTCCAGATCTCTAGAACCATGCAAATAAAACGGCACGCAAAACTGACGTCCGGAGCTCCCAGAAATGGTCTGACAACGTCTCCTCCTCAAAAGCTTCTCTGCCTCAAAATGACTTAAGCTTGATTTCTCCTCAGCATAATTATGCTCTGAATGCCCTCCAATGCCTCAAACAGGCCTAGGTTATATAGCTGAGAAATTTGGTTGCTCATCCCCAACTTCCTCCCAAAAAGTAGGCTCCAAAACTACCCAATAACTCCCAAAAACCATTAAAAATAGGCTTAATTACCATTAAAACCCAAAAATTGGTTATAAAACCCACTTTATAGTTAGATTTGGGCATAAGCCCCCTCTTGCCCAGCGCGCGCTCCCTTGACAGGGTCATATGGGTTCATATGGCCAAGCACTAGCCCAAAGGGCTAAGTGCTGGCCCCTCTCCATACAATACTTTGCAATATATTTTATAATGTGGGTTTTACATCATAAGAAATAATTTGGTGTATTGGCAAAGACCATTTCTTAAGGTGTTGGGGTTGGTGGTGGTCATGGGTTCAAATCCCATGGACCCCAAAACAATTTTTTTTTTTGAAACATGCCATTTCAACTGATGAATGGGTGCCACGTGGCTGCCCATGACTGGGCCGCGTGGCATCTCCCCATTTGCCGGATTAATGCCACTTGTCAGTTATTGACTGGTCCAGTTGCCTGCCACATTTCTGCCTTGTCAGCGAACCTGTCCAATCACCATCATCTAGAGAGTGCCACGTCATCTCCTGCACAGTCAGCATGCTGATGTCATCAACGTTGACTTTTTGACCAGTTGACCTTTGACTTTTTACCTATTTGGGCTTCCGATCAGAACGCGATAACTTTCACATACGGAGCCCGTCTGAAAAAGTAAATATACCACCGGAATCGGGAAGACGAGACGGACGCAATGGCATTGGTTTCATCAGATTCTGAGCACTTTCATTTTTGAGCATTTTTCAAGCCCTATCAGGCTTCTGGATCCGATTTCGGATCACACCTCCCCACAATAAGACCTTTTGGTCCCCAAAAGGTTACTGACCAGTCAACAAGCTCAGGATAGGCCACCTGGCTTTCTCTCTATCTCTGAACTCTGTCCTGTGCACCTGTCTCATCAAGATCAACTGTAACACAATCATGACAACTGACAATATATTGTTAGCCATTTGAACCCTTTTACATCTTACTGAAGCCACTATCATCCATGTAGAAAACATTTCTAATGACAACATTAAAAAGATGACTGCAAATGAGCTGATATACTTGAAGTAGCTGCACGACATGAGCTTATCTTGAAGCAACTTATGATTGATTTTCCATTCAACAACCATATCTTGTTCTTGCTTAAGATCAATTACTTCATTTGAAACAATTATTGGTTTGTTGCATGCTTGCACTGCATTCGTTAATTGTTCCATTGTTTGAAGTGTTTTATTTGTTTTAACACGATGAGAATGAACCACATAATCATGACCTACTTTAGTGAATTGATATTGATTATTTGTTCTGTAGAATATTGCCTTACGATCAAATAAGTATGGACTACCTAAGATCATTCCACATTCTCCTAACGACACAACATCACAAGTTACTTCGTCCACATACTTAGATGAAATTGCAAATTTGATTGTGCACTGTTTTATTATGTGCATTTGATGATGATTGCTTATCCATTTAAGTGTGTAAGGCTTATGATGAGTTTGTGTTTTTAATCCCAATTTCTTAACCAATTCTTCTGAGATTAGATTAGATTGAGATCCACTTTCGATTAATGTGTCTATCTTAGTGTGTCGCATGATTACCCTTATATGAAACAACTTGTTTCTACAATCAATATCTTCACCATTTTTACCTGTCATACCAACCAATGAGATCTTTGACTCATCACCTGAATCTGATCCCAAGTCTGTGGGTTTTGATGTCGTTGCCACTGTTTGAATTCCCTTCTTTTCTTTGAACCACTTTGGCCTCTTCTCGGGATGCAACTACCAACATTTGTCCTCATCATGTCCCTCTTTCTTGTAATGCTTGCAAGAGGGCTTTCCTTCCTTCTTTGTCACTGCATTTGCATTCTTGCCATTTCCATGCCTTTTCCTCTTGTCCTCTTTCCTCGAAGATGACGATTCCCCTGACACACCTGCTTTCCCTGCTTCAATATACGTAGCTTGAACAGAAACCTCATCAAGGTTAGTGGGTCCAAACATGAAAACAGTGTTTCTAATATGCGCAGGCAAACCTCCTATATACTTCATAAGGG
>JASDQU010503880.1:71354-109417 GCA_032191745.1 Picea mariana
TTCTTTGCCACCAGATAAGAGTTGTACCTGCAAGTCTCAAAGATGCCAACTTGATTTGTGTGGCCTCATCCTTGATCTGTTGCACACTGCAGTATACCTCCATCTGCCTGATCCAGTTATCAAGTTTTTCTGCATTTACTTCACCATCATATATGGGCAACTCAAATTTTACATCGAGTTTTAACAATGGCATCTCATGTTTACTCTTATGAACATTTTTCTTTCCACTAGATTTAGAACTTGAACTTGAAGAAACAGAAGGAGAAGAAGGAGGTGTTGACGGAGGTGAAGGAGAAATCTGAGGCTGGTCCTCTTCCTCTTCACTTTTTCCCTTTGAAGAATCACCCAAAAATGGTCACTTCCATTTTAAGTAATCTTCGTACAAGACTTTCACCATCTCCGACATGGCAAGGAATGTTTTCCGGAACTCTTTCTCATCCTGAGAAATCCCTTCTTCCGATGCCATCTTCTCGCTGTGAGAAGCTCTTTTTATCAATCCAATTAATGGATTCTTTGCAAAAAGCTCGCTTTCACCATGCTATAGCTTTTCCCTGGTTAACATGCAACTCAAATCCAAACGTCAACTAGCTCTGATACCACTTGATCCACCGGATCTTTTAATGACTTATGGTTGAGTTTTAATTTTGCATGCATTAATTAACCATTTGAGAAACTTAGTGAAAGAGTGAGGAAAGAAGAGGAATTATGACATCCATATACACATATGCAGATTTGAAATGAAAGAATAAACAACAAACCATAACACGCATATTGATAACAGAGTTCGTCACAACTTTGCCTACGTCTCCGGGCCTTTTTCTCTGTGGGGGAGGCTTCTTTATTTCTGTTCAAAAGCTCAAAAGTACATTGCTGCAATGCCAAATGGCTACAAGACTGATCTGGTCATGTTCTTCCAGATCTATAGAACCATGCAAAGAAAACGACACGCAAAACTGACGTCCAGAGCTCCCAGAAATGGTCCGACAACGTCTCCTCCTCAAAAGCTTCTTTGCCTCAAAATGACTTAAGCTTGATTTCTCCTCAGCATAATTCTACTCTGAATGCCCTCCAATGCCTCAAACAGGCCTAGGTTATATAGCTGGGAAAGTTGGTTTCTCATCCCCAACTTCCTCCCAAAAATTAGGCTCAAAAACTACCCAATAACTCCCAAAAACCATTAAAAATAGGCTTAATTACCATTAAAACCCAAAAATTGGTTATAAAACCCACTTTATAGTTAGATTTGGGCATAAGCCCCCTCTTGTCCAGCACGTGCCCCCTTGACAGGGTCATATGGGTTCGTATGGACAAGCGCTGGCCCCTCTCCATACAATACTTTGCAATATATTTTATAATGTGGGTTTTACATCATAAGAAATAATTTGGTGTATTGGCAAAGACCATTTCTTAAGGTGTTGGGCTTGGTGGTGGTCATGGGTTCAAATCCCATGGACCCCAAAATAATTTTTTTTTTTGAAACATGCCATTTCAACTGATGACTGGGTGCCATGTGGCTTCCCATGACTGGGCCACATGGCATCTCCCCATTTGTCGGATTAATGCCACTTGTCAGTTATTGACTGGTCCAGTTGCCTACCACATTTTTGCCTTGCCAGCGAACCTGCCCAATCACCATCAGCCAGAGAGTGCCACATCATCTCCTGCAGAGTCAGCATGCTGATGTCATCATCATTGACTTTTTGACCAGTTGACCTTTGACTTTTTACCTGTTTGGGCTTCCGATCAGAATGCGATAACTTTCGCATACGGAGCCCGTTTGACAAAGTAAATATAGCGCCAGAATCAGGAAGATGAGATGGATGCAATGGCATTAGTTTCGTCATATTCTGAGCACTTTCATTTTTGAGCATTTTTCAAGCCCTGTCAGGCTTCTGGATCCAATTTCGGATCACCAGTTGACAAAGTTGTTGATCCGATACCATCCTCGGTCAATCCCACTCTCCCCTCAGAGAGTGAAACTAAAGCGGTCGATCCGATCCCATCTTCGGTCGATCCCACTCTCCCGTTAGAGAGTGTCACCCAAGTGGTCGATTCGTTTCCATCTGTCGACCCCATTCTCTCCTTGGAGAATGAAACTTAAGTGGCCGATCTGATCTCTCCATCGGTCGATCCTACTCTCCCGCTAGAGAGTAAACCCGATACTGCCCACATTTTTCTCGTTGATATAGAATCTCCCATGCCGAGGGGTATTCCTCCTTCTCCTGTAGGATCCCCTCCAAGTAATGAGGCCATCCATTTTGATTGGGGTGTGCTAACTGAACCTCGTCTTCCCTCTTACATTCCTTTCCAGATTACAGTACAGGTTTGTGGTCGGGACGTTCCCCAAACGTTGATAGATGAAGGTTCGTCTGTTAGTATTTTGTCCTCTATTGCTTGGAAAGCTTTGGGTTGTCCTCCACTTGCACTAGTTACACAGAATATGTTAGCTTTTAATAGAAGAACTAGTCAGCCTTTAGGGACCCTTCTACAGTTTCCTGTAACTTTGGGAGGGAAAACTATCTTTATTGATGTCATGGTCGTCCAAGACCCCTTGTATTTTTCTTTACTCCTTGGGCAATATTATGTCTATGCCATGAAAGCTATTGTGTCTACTCTTTTTCGTGTGATATCTTTCCCTTATGATGGATGAGTTGTGACTATTGATCAACTTTCATTCATTGACCCCAACTAGATTACCTCCCTAAATGGTTCTTATATGCAGATGATATCGCCCCCACCACAGGTCAATTATGTGGCGTTGTCTCCCATGACTTCAACTTACGATGATTTAGATCCAGTAGTTGACATGGTGATCTCTTCGATAGGGTTGTTATAGCCTGATCTCTTTACTCCTGTCGCAACCCTCGACAAGGTGTCCTTCCAGAGTGTGTTTCTTCCATCAAATGAAGACCTCTTGGAAGCCATGATCAAGTTTTGTCCCTTGACATGGTCTCCTTCCAGAGCATTGTCCTCTTGGAATCCATGATCAAGAAAACTCCGAGGATAGTTTTTGTGTCTCTGAGGCAACCTCGTTAAAAAATGAAACAGAGGTCTTTGAGCATGGTTTTTTGATTTCAAGTTCATTAAAAAATGAAACCACTCACGAGGATAGTTTTTTCGTCTCTGTGGAAACCTTGTTAAAAAATGAAAAAGAGGTTACGAGCATAGTTCTTGTTTCTATGTCAAGCTCGTTAAAAAATGAAATAGTTTTCCCCCTCTCTATTTGAGTCAAGTCCTTCATCTAGTATTTGAAGCTTCATTTCATTCTCCTTTGCAGTTGGATGAAACAAAGCTTGGGGGGCATTTGCCTTAGCCTCTGGACTTCATGCTGAAGTTGAGCCGCTAGTTTCTTAAGCTGGGGGCTAAGTACCAACCATCCATGTGTTATGCGTTGGGAAGTCGCAAGCATAGTTTTCTATGGTTCAAGCTTGTGTAAAAAATGAAACCACTTACCTCAAGCATAGTTTCCTCTGGTTCAAGCTTGTGTAAAAATGAAACCAGGTCCAAGCATAGTTTTGTTTAGTTTTTAAGCTTGTGTAATAATAAAATCTATCCCAAGCATAGTTTTGTTTTGTTTTAAAGCTTGCGTAAAAATGAAAACAATCCCAAGCTTAGTCTTTGTTCTTTCTCATGCTCGTAAATAAATGAGAATAAGTTACCGAGCTTAGTCTTTGTTCTTTCTCATGCTCGTAAATACGTGAGAATGCAACTGAGTATACTTTTATCACTTTTTCGGACCCGTAAAGGTTATACAAAAAAGGAACCCACTGGAGTTTCCTTTAAGCTCTTTTCAGACTCTCTAAACATGAAAAGATCGCCAAGCGACCTTGTTCTCTTCACACTCATTAAAGTATTTGAAGAGAACGTCTGTTGAGAAATATTTTATCTCTTTTTTGGTCTCATCAGACTACTTTACGAAAAAGGAACTCAGAGATTTCTCTTTAAGTGTTTTTCAGACTCTCTAAAGATGAAAAACCCCTGAGTTTTCTTTCTTTGGACTCATTAAACAAACATCAAAAGGCCCATATGGGACCAAACCACTCCTTCTTAGGGTTCGTTAAACATACTTTGAGGGACTCGTCCGAAGGATGAGCTTAAATTGACAAGCATATGCTATCATCCTCAAGCTTGCGTAAAAATAAAGAGGTACTTGCCAGAAATGGTGGGGGAAAAATTGGGAAAGAAATATGTCTAAACCTGTATTCCATGGAAGAGTCGCTTTTGAACATGACACCCTTTCACTCGCCTTGTGTCTAGGTTGGAAAATCCACTTGTCTCCTGATCATACTTCTATAAGATTACAAATTGGTCTATGATCCTTGTTGTTGAGTCAGTATTTCCAAGACAGTTGTCGTGTCGTCAATATGTTCAAAAAGATGTTCAACCTGAAAATCCTTCTATTGCGTCGGCCATTTCTGCAGTCCTTAAAGCCTTCTATTGCATCAGCCATCCCTGAGTCAGTCCTGAATCACTTGTTACTATGATCTACATCAAATCTTGTTACTTGTTTCGAGTCATTGATGTGGGATACATTAAGGCCCTCCCGTGACAAGTCTTTTCCTGTCGACTTCAAATCATTATTTAGGAATTAGACTTAGAAACTAAATGGTACCTTGGAACTTGCATGCCTCAATGGCAGGTTTCCTCACTTTCAATAGTTGGTTTTCATTATTGACCTCTAATTGAGAGATTCCGTCGAGTGTTCGACTNAAATCTTGTTACTTGTTTCGAGTCATTGATGTGGGATACATTAAGGCCCTCCCGTGACAAGTCTTTTCCTGTCGACTTCAAATCATTATTTAGGAATTAGACTTAGAAACTAAATGGTACCTTGGAACTTGCATGCCTCAATGGCAGGTTTCCTCGCTTTCAATAGTTGGTTTTCATTATTGACCTCTAATTGGGAGATTCCGTCGAGTGTTCGACTTCAGCTCATTTATTCACATTCGTTGGATTATACCAGAGTACCTTTGGATTCATTGACATTAATGGTGATTTCCCTCGCACTTGTTAATGGTATACACTAATGACCGGTAATCAAGTGGTTTCTACCATGTTCGATTTCAGCACATGTATTCACATGGTTAGATTCATACTATAGAGTGGTGGACATGAAGACCCTGGATATTTTTTGACAGATCCAGGTTGCGTTGGAGTATATTCAGTGTATTGTTACATAGATCCACATTGTATGTCTGGTGGCTATGTTCAAATTTGAGTTTTTAACACATAGATCCACAGTGTATTTTTGGTGGCTATGTTAAGATTTGAGTCATATCGGCATGGATCCACAGTGTATGTTTGGTGGCCATGACTTGTCTTACTTGACATGGATCTTTGCATGTCGGCATTTATGCTTTGAGTCATTTGTATTATGAGTATGGGAATGCCTACCTCAGTGATGTTATATTATTGTATTGTATTTCCTTGTTTGTTGGCAGGTTTCCGACCGATTGTTCCTTGTTCCCTACACACACTCGACAAAGTATTTCAATTATCACTTTGTTCTAACTTCATACTTTGGGGGGCTCTCTGTTACCCATTATTTTCATCATCCCTATGACCATTAATGATGTAAACCTATCTGTTTCCTTCAGAGGGGTTAGTGTCCTGAGTTCCTGAAGAGAGAAGGGAGAAGAACTTTTCCTAAGAAAAGAAGTTGCATTTTCCCTTGTAAAAACCCTGTAAAAAATGAAGTTCGCAGGCTGCTATATAGGCAGGGTGCGATAATTCCTGATTCTTGCAGGCTGCACCATAGCTGGGTTGCGAGAGGTTTGTAGGTTTCTCTATAGGCAGGGTGCGAGAATGCCTACACGTGGGAAAAACAAGCATTTTCTCGAATCTTCTAGAAGGAGAAACTTCCATGGTGAGGTGGCATCCGAATGGTTTGGATCTTACTCGCTTTCATGATTTGGTAGTATCATCCTAACCTCCTCATCTTATCCTCTTCATCTTATAAAAGGAGAGGAGCTCTTTTGGAGAAAGTTAGCTTGGGAGCTTGGATTGGGCTAAGTTGGATTTGGCTGGGAATTATTAGCTTGGTTAGAGTGGTTTTGGGTTTTGCCTTTGTCAAGATAGATTGTGAATACTATCAGATCCGTGATCTCAGAATCCTTGGAGCAAGAAGTGTGTGGGGAACGAAGGAAAGTTGGAAGGGACCTTACGACATCAAGGCCATGGTTGTAATCTCTCTTTCACATTTAATATGATACAATAATATGATTCTTTCCTATAAAGATTGTTGTGTTTTATTGTATAATTCCTTGATCATATGCATAAGTTGACGATTGAATACATTTTGCTATATTCACTTTGGTTGGTTTGTGTTGTCTTCGTATTGAATTCACGAGAGCGCCGAAGTGAAGCAGGAGCAACAGAGACCCTAGGAAGCAATACAAAGGTATTTTACTTGTTCCTCCTTACTAGCTAATCCAATGGTCATAACTTAAGGAAAGAGTCATGTCCTGTACTATTTTGTTCTAGATCCAGGTGGATCTAGGGAGATCTGTTAGTGTCTGCACCTACCGATTAGTCCGATAACACCAGGAGCAGCTTCAATTGGGGAGCGATAATTTCCAAACAATTGAGCATTTGTGTACAACAAGCTCAGATTACGAAAGAAGGGGAACCACCCACTTTCCACATGGCCTCGTACCTGTTTGATGTCATATGTGCAAGAAATTTCTTCACCGACATGAATTTAAGTTGGCATGTTGCAGAGCTCCCGGTGCATGTTTATTTCAGCATACTATGGGAGGGAAAGTATACAAAATCCTACGCACTCATATGCGATGAATTCATCGCTCGTATTCATTTTATGATATTTAAAAAGGAATTCCCAAGATTATCCACAACAACTAAGAAAATGGTAGCAAAGGTAGGCCACTAGTATTTAGATGAATGCTCAACCTATATCAGGGTGTTTGGGGCAACCAGAGCACTACATCTCCTACCCGCTCACGTCCCATACCGACTCATTGTGGGATAAATATTCTATCATACTATCCTACAGGGCTATAGTGCCACACTAGTCAAGGACAAGAAGCGGGCCTTCATACCCTATGATTTCCATGTGGGGTTTTATCTGGTAAAGGACATTTCTCAATCCAAACAGGAAGGGTTGACTTGCTCAAGCCCAACAAGAAGGGCTGAGCCCTTCGAGGCTGGAAGGTGCCCAAATTTCAAATTGGAGGGATGACCTGTGTGGTTGGAGGATTCTTAGCCTTGGGATAGATGGCTAGTGTGTGCACACTAGATCACCTAACCCTCGTGTTATATGCTCAATCACTATGGGCTAGATTCTTGGTGTGCCAACCAGAAGGGACAACTTTAGGGATAGTTTCCTAGTTCTGTGTGAGCTTGATAGTTACCTGGTTATGGTGTGAGCTATATGCCTAGTTCTGTGTGAGCTAGAGGAAGTCTTGTAATGACATAAGGTTCAAAAGGACACTGAGACCCACAAGTTACAAAAGGACGATGAGGTTGTGCTCACTATATAGATGCTACATATGAGGATGATACCCCATATACATACTATGGTTACAAAAATTCTAGTGATGTATAGATTCATGGAAAATTAAAAAGTATATAGTCAAGAGTACAGACATACAAAAGTAGTCTTGAAGAATGTGCAAGAAGAATACCTTCCTTACTAAGAGGGAGTGTTGAAGTTTCGAGTAGATTGAGAATACATTCTTATTGTATTTTATCAAGTAAAAACCCTAAAATAATAGTGCTAAATCATATCTGTAAAGTTGGCCCCATTGATCCATTCCAGAAGGAAAATACAAATTAGAAAGTGAGAACTATACAAGTCGACCCTGACCAAGTTAAAAGAGGATGGTTCATTCAATATATAAAGGAGTCTAGGCACCTCATTTAGGAGATATAACAAAATATCTATCAAGGACATGTTCGCTAGCCTTAGAAGAAGATGCAACAACAGAAGAAGGGTGTATTTGGGGAGACATTTTATTATCCCTTGAAGGATATAACTGAGGGAAGTGGTGCACTACCCTACTGCAGCTAGGGTTTCTAGTTTATCTTGTGTATATCTTATATTTTGGCATGTATCTCTTGAAGAGAGAATTTTATTGATATTGTACTTGGTAGATGAATCTATATTGAAGAAGTTCTGCTGGGTTTTCTTCCCCAAGAGGGTTTCCCAGGATAAATCTTTGTGTATATGGTGAATATATTTCTTTTAATGATTCTCATGCAGTTAATATGCTAATGAATTAAAGATTAAGGAATTATTAATACTCTTAATTGCTTAATAAAAATCTCAACATCTTAGATAGTCACGAGTCTTTTAAACTCAATTTTTTCTCATGAATTTGGGGATTTCACTATGTTTTTCCCCAAATTCATCACAAAAAAAATCTTCAACAACAATTTTTTCAAGCTCACACTGGTTTGAGCCCATACAAGCCCGATGTTTGAACCAGATTTTATGATACCATAATGTAACGTCCCCTAGCCCAACTGAGGAACATTATGGTACATAATACTCTTAAAAATGAATTTTTTGTTATCTAATTAATTTCAAGTATCTTCCAACTACGATTTACATACATATTTAACTGTTTTTTATTACCATAAATTAGATGCATCTACAACATGATAAAATAGACATGAAATGTAGCTAATAAATCAACATATCAACATATAAATTATTCTCAAATAAATCAACACGTGGTGACTATTAATTGGTGTTCGGAAGAAGGTATTCAAAGTCTAGTGGAGAAGAGTTGTTATAACACTTTGAAATCAGAGTATCGAAAAAGAATATTCCATTAGATACCATATGTTCTGAGAGCTGAAGAAACTAGAAGTGGCATGCCTCTGAAGAAAAATAATTGAAGAATATTCGTTTTGAAGCTAGGACGAGAAATGTAGTAAAACAAAGACGAAACATGACCCAATCAACTAATGACAAGTGTCAAAATTCATATGGAATATAAGGTATGTGAAAGTCACAAATTAGGATGAAACATGGCACACACACTACTCATCTACATCATCGTTGGTGACGTTAGCATGCCAAAAATTTCAATGAAAAATGTGGTGTTATAGATCTGACGTAAACATTCCCAAAAGTTTAGAAGCGTGGTTTAAATTGTGCAGACGTTAGCGAGGAGGAGACAACACAATTTAAATCTGGACTGTTGATTAAAATCGATGACGTGTCACTCTAGGATTGAAAGCGCACAATGGACAAATGCTAAATCACCACTATGTTGAAAGACAATGAACCATCCACTCAACCACATATTAAGTCATGACCGTCGATTTTTTTTAGCCTCAAGATAAGTAAGAATCGTCCATTCAACAAGAGATTAAACTCCACATTTTCAGATTAAGATCAAAGAGAAAGAATCGACAGATAAGATTGAAATTCTGTGATAAATCCTCATATGTATTCACCCTCGATCATAGGTCGAGATCATATGTAAAGTGGCGATGGGTTAAAGGGCCAACTAGGGTTAACACCTGGTCACTATATATGATCACTTGGTGAAATGAAGTGCCTACGGGCTAAAACACAAAACAAGCCCCGTGCCTTATGTATCTAGTTGTTGGTCACAACATTTTGGTCATATGGAAAGCAAAGCAGAATCACAAGCTAGCACCTTTCCATTCCAAGTGTAGGAAAATGCACAAGATAGCGAAGTAACATATTGATTCAGATCTATTGAGAACTGAGGTTGCAGTGAAAGTGTGGGATCAAAATAATGAAGTTGATCCATGTCTGTGATCGACTCTTAAAATTTTTATCAACATATATATGATGACGAATTATCCCTTTCACGATATTGTATGAATAATAATATAGGAAGCGCAAATGCAGATTAAGTCCATAGTAATGATCCCATGGTCATTTGAAAAGAATGGTTTGAAGGAAGCACATGTCTACGGATATTCAAATCCAGAACAAGTAAAATAATCAGTGATGGGTTAAAATGATGAAACAATTTGCAAGGGAATTGAAGTATTTAACAAACTAATAATAATAATAATAATAATAATAATAATAATATAAGTTATTATTGTTAATTTAAATGAATAGGTGCAATGGTTCAAACAAAGGGACACAATGCTTCAAATCTCACACCAGTTGGAATATTATATAAACAAAAATATATGGTGAGAAGAAAGTGTCTTTGCAGTCTAGATCAGAAGACCAAAAGAAGATGCAGAGTCCAAGAAGGAAATATGAATATAATTGTGCAGTGAGGGTGGAAGGGAGGAGCAAGGAAGGATTCATATCCTTGGATAAGTAAAGTGTGAAAATAAGGGAGTTGGTGCTTCCTAGGGTTGGTTTCCTAAAATAAGGGACTTGGTACTTCCTAGGGTTGGTTCCCTAAAACGATGGAGTTGGTGCTTTCTAGGGTTGGTGCCCTAAAACAAAGGGAGTTTGTGCTTCCTATCGTTGGTGCCTTGAAGAAGGGGATATTTGTCTCCAAGATTTGGTTCTCTAAAGAGGATTGGTGTCTTTCACAAACACAAATTATTCTTTATAAACTTTGTAATGCTTGTTGAAGTATACTTATATAATTGATTGTTTAAATACAAATTCCATTGCTTATCTATAGTGATGATAATTAGAATAAAAAATTAATTACTAATTGTTTTAAAAGGTAATACTGATTCACCCCTCCTCTCAGTATTTCCAGCAATTGGTATCAGAGCCGGTACCTTCAACACAATCTAATAACTGGAAGGTAGATCCTGAAAGAAATGAATCAACAAGAGGGAATGTATTCCAACAAAGCACCTTTTTTTAAAGGAGGTGATTATTCTCTTTGGAAAATAAGAATGAAAAGCTACATGTTGGCTCTTGGTTTTGATGTTTGGAAATATGTAGTAGATGGTTACACTGCACTAGCTACTCCACCCACAGATACTGCAGGAAAGAATATTTGCAATGACAACTCAAAAGAAATCAATGTCATTCTAGAAGGATTAACAAATCCTATATTTGTGAAGGTAATGCATTGTAATTCATCTAAGAGAAGAAATTTTAGACAAACCTATTGTTAAAAATATCTTAAGGTCATTACCTATGAGGTATGATGCCAAGATTTCCACAATTGAAGATAGACTGGAACTTGACAAACTCACAGTAGATGAGCTCAATGGATTTTTTATAGCATATGAGATGAGGACAAGACAAGAAAAACCATAAAAAGGAGAAACAACCTTTAAGGATTCTAAAGAAAAGAAAAATCAAGAACATATGTCTAATGAAGATCAGTCAGACATATTAGATGTAGAAGAGGCCAACTTTATAAGGAAACTCCAGAAAGGATTTGGAAAATATAAAGGAAAGTTACCCTTCAAATGTTTCAATTATGGAAAATTGGACACTTTTCCAATAAACGTCCCTATCCTAAGCAGGATGAAAGTGATGATGAAAGAAATTTCAAAGATCAGAAGAAGAGAAAAACCAAAGATAAAAGGATGTTGTACAACAAGAAAAAAATTTTGTTTACCCAAGAAGACAATAGCTCATCTGAAAAAAGTGAAGAAGAAGAGGAAGAGATTCTATTTATGGGAATGAAAACTCAAGATGATGATCATTCAGAAGATGAAGAAGAAGTGAACCTTGAGGAAGAATTTATCCGTGCAATTGAAGAACTAAGAAAATCTAAAAAAAAAAAAAAAATTACTAAGGAAACAACTTGTAGAGTTTGAAGAAACTATAAAATCAAGAGAAAAAGAGGTTTCCAAAATCATTAGTGACTTAGAACAATTGATTATTGAGTTAAAAACATAACTCCGAGAAACGAAGAATTATTGGATAATGAACTCAATGAAAAACAACAAACATGTAAAATATTGGAAGATGAAATAATTCAACTAAAAGGGAAAACAAGAAAAGAAGACATTCAGTCTAAGTTTGAAAACAACTCAAAAATCTTGAACAACATTCTTAGAAATCAAAGATCATCAAATGATAAGACGGGACTGGGATATGATATCTCTACATAACAAAAGAATGACAGAGAACCAATCAGCTATGCAGATGCTCTTAATAACTCCAGAATAAGAGAAGAAAATAAGGCAAGGATAATACCATTGAAGACTGTCCCAAATTAACAAAAATATGCACTTCTTACCAAAGAAAAACATGACAAGAAGAATGGAATATTCAGAAGGAATCCCTCTAACATAAATCAATATATCTTCCTTGGATAATGTTATTCTTGCAATAATTTTGGACACAAATAAATATATTGTAAATCCTATATAAAATACAATCCAAGAAATGTTCAAAGATATGAAAACAATAAGAATAATGCAGAAAGAAAAAATTATAACTCTTTCTCTCTCTTACAAGACTTCAATATTGAATGCCAAAAATGAAACAATTATGGTCATAAGGCTAGTGAATGTAGATTTCCAAAGTATTCCATGAAGGAAAGTGTCTCCAACATTAAAGAAAATTATAAGAAGATGTGGAGAAGAAAAACAAAAGTACAAAGGAAGAAAAATGATGAAGATATTGCACCTGAAATAGATAAAATTGACAATAGGAGAATGATGGGTGAAGTGTCTTATAAGGTATATGAAAATTAAATTTATGCATATGAAGTGGACCAAGCTCAAGAAAAGAAAACACCTAAAGAAAAATGTGACATGATTACAAAACTTGATAATGTCCTGCAAATAAATTATTCATTACCCAGCAAATGGAAAATACAAAAAGAAAATTCTCAAGAAAAGGACAAAGAAGCTTCTTTTGCACAAAAAAAAGGATGATGATGATGAAATTTCAATCGGAGATAACCCAGAAGAATTAAGCGATGGTGATCTTGGAAATTTTCAAACACTATTTTGATGATCGACTAAAAATCCTCCTCAACAAAAATATAAATAAAAGAAAGGAAGGAGGAATTAGGGAAGACTTTAGATTGTTCCTATTGATACCCGTATGAGTATTGAAGCACATAAGAATGAATAGGCTCTTGGATTACAAATGAATGAATAGATAACTAGCATCATTGAAAGCAACATGGTTTGATGGTATAACTCTATATAGGATCTGACATGGTTTCTTGCAGGTCTTCAACTGCCTAGGAACAATGTTGGTTATGTATTCTCTCATCGAAGTTATGTGAATGGTTTTTGAGGAAGATTTGTCATGGTACATGGCTGGTACATGTGTGAGCCCCATTGGTATATCTTATGATAGAGGCATATCATGTGTGATATGACACTTGTTTAAAGCACAACATTGGTACATTGATAGAGGCACTTGTTGATGATCCTGATATATGCTTAGTTCACTTTTGACACATATTCTTGACATACATTTTGCTTCATGGTTGATGCATGAGATAGTATGTATGATTGTCATACACTCGATGTATGGTGTGGCATGATTTTATATGGTTGATGCATGGATAGGTCCAAGGATCGTTATAGGAAGAGCAGATCATTCTTGAGCAGTTGATCTATGTTCTAGTTGAGAAGTAGTATTTGAAGCGGAAGTAGATTGCAGTGATAACATATTGTTCATCTTGCAGAGAATATAGAGGGAGTTATTTTTATTCCCATGATTGGTTACAACATCATGATTCTAGGCAGAGAGTTGATTGGCAGCCATGCCACGCACATTTCCTTAAAGTAATATCCCTTGTCCAAATGGGGAGAGACTCATAGACAGCAGGATCATCACCTCAAGGGGAGTGTCACCATAAAGGGAGCAAGGAAACATCCATGCTTTTTTCATTGATGTCAAAGGGGGAGAAAAAACAGTAAAACAAATTCAATTCCCAAATTTGAAGATCAGATCAGTGATAGGGGGAGAAAAGGTACATACTCATTTGTTTTACATATATTTTTCCCTCAATGCCAAAGAGGGAGATTGTTGGAATTATTGATTGTGTGTTTTCATTGATGGAAACATGAGTCAAACATGTATAGTAATCAATGAAAAAGGAATATCACCTTGGGGAATAGGAAGATCACCTTGGGGCAGAAGTAATTTGTGATCATTGTTGATCACGATAGGATAAACAAATGATCCTATGTTCCTAAAGCTCAGGAGAGATAGCAGGGATATTCTACAAAGAATACACAGACTAAATCATAGCATGGAAAGGATGAAGGAAATCTCAGAAGGGAGAGTGCATTACATAAGTGCTATCAGGATTGAAATCCCCACAGTAAACTCCAAAAGAATCAAGGAAGAATCATGTCCATTGATGTAGTTCTCAGGACAATATTGGACCGTCAGATCGCACAAAAGCCAGAGCCTACACAGAGGAATCCCTTGTAAAGGATCAATTTACAAGTGCCATTCATTCTTAGTTCGGGACAATCTAGGATCATTAGATTAAGGTGAAGTCGGAGTTTGGGAAGGATTAAATCTCAACTATTAGATTTGAAGTAGTAACAATATGGATGGTTAGATCATATTGAGAAACTTCAGGAAAGATATGGGTCTTTAGATCAAGCCCGTACCTTAGATTAAATCTCAACCATCGATGACAAAGTGTAAGGATAGGATAAGTGGGGCCAAAGTCATGAAGTCCTGAAGAAAATAATGACCATTCGATATAAAAGTAAATCAATGGTTTGTGAGTTATTCAGGATCAAGAAGGAGTGCACCAGATAAAGGCAAAGTGGGACTGAAGAAATACTAGACCAACGGTGGAGATTAACTCAGGGTGATCCTAATTGATGAATCTTGAGGTAACACGTCGCGACTATTGATTAGTGTTCAAAGTCCAGTGGAGAATAGTTGTTTTAACACTTCGAAATCGGAGTATCGAAACCTAATATTCCTCTTTGATACCCTTTGTTCGATGTCTGGAAAGGTAAAACATGGAAAATATTGATTAGTGTTCGAAGGAGAAGGTATTCAGAGTCTAGTGGAGAAGAGTTGTTTTAACACTCTGAAATCAGAGTATCGAAACAAAATATTCCTCTTCGATACCCTTTATTTGATGTCTAGAAAGGCAACACGTGGCTACTATTAATTAGTGTTCGGAGGAAGGTATCCAGAGTCCAGTGGAGAAGAGTTGTTATAACACTCCAAAATTGGAGTATCGAAACAAAATATTCCTCTTCAATACCCTTTATTCGATGTCCAGCCAAGGAAACATGTGGCGACTATTCATTGGTGTTCGAAAGAAGGTATTCAGAGTCTAATGGAGAAGATTTGTTATAACACTATGAAACAGGAGTATCGAAAAAGAGTATTCTATTCAATACCATCTATTTGGAGAACTGAAGAAAGTCGAAGTGGCATCCCTCTGAAGAAAAAGAATCAAAGAATATTCCTTTTGAATCTAGGAGGAGACATGTAGTAAGACAAATATGAAACATGGCCCAATCAACTAATGACAAGTGTCAAAATTCATATGGCACATAAGTTCTGTGAAAGTTACAAATCAAGATGACATGTGGCACACACTATGCATCCACATCATCATTGGTGACGTCAACATGCACAAAAGTTCAATGAAAAATGAGGTGGTATAGATCTGACCATCTTTCAGAAGGTTAAATCAATTATCAATGATGAAAGTTTAGAAGCGAAGTTTAAATTGTGCAGACGTTAGCGAGGAGGAGACAACGCGATTTTACTTTGGATTGTCGATTAAAATCGATGACATGTCGATTTAGGATTGAAAGCGTACAGTGGCCAAATGTTAAAGCATCACTATGTTGAACGAGCACGGACCGTCCACTCAACCATAGATTAAACCCTGACCATCGATTTGTTTTAGCCTCTAGATAAGAAAGAATCGTCCATTCAATAAGAGATTAAACTCCACATTGCCATATCAAGATCAAAGAGAAAGAATCGACGGATGAGATTGAAATTCCTCGATAAAGACTCATATGTATTCACCCTCGGTCATGGGTCGAGATCATATGTAAAGTGACGATGAGTTAAAGGGCCAACTAGGGTTAACGCCTGGTCACTATATATGATCACTTGGTGAAATGAAGTGCCTACGGGCTAAAACATAAAACAAGCCCTGTGCCTTATATATCTAGTTGTTGGTCACAACATTTTGGTCATATGGAAAACAAAGGTGAGTCACAAGCTAGCACCTGTCCATTCCAGGTACAGGAAAATTCACCAGATAGTAAAGTAGCAACTTGATTCAGATCTATTGAGAACTGAGGATGGAGAGAAAGTGTGGGATTGAAATAACAAAGTCGATCCATGCATGTGATTGACTCTTAAAATATTGATGAACATATATATGATGATGAATTGTCCCTTTCATGATATTGTATGAATCATAATAGAGGAAGCATAAATGGATATTAAGTCCTTAGTAACGAGCCCACGATCATTTGAAAAGAATGGTTTGAAGGAAGCGCATGTTTGGAGTTATTCAAATCTAGAACAAGTAAAATAATCAGTGATGGGTTAAAACGCTGAAACAATTTGCAAGGGATTTGAAGTCTTTAACAAACTAATAATAATAATAATAATAATAATAATAATAGAATGTATTGTTGTTAATTTAAATGAAGAGGTGCAATGGTTCAAACAAAGGGACAAAATGCTTCAAATCTCGCATCAGTTGGAATATTATATAAACATAAATATATGGTGAGAAGAAAACATCTATGTAGTCTAGATCAGAAGATCAAAAGTAGAAGCAGATTCCAAGAAGGAAAGCTGAAGATAATTTTACAGTGAGGGTGGAAGGGAAGAGCAAGGAAGGATTCATATCCTTGTCTAAGTAAAGTGTGAAAATAAGGAAGTTGGTGCTTCCTAGGGTTGGTGCCCTAAAACAAGGGAGTTGGTGCTTCCTAGGGTTGGTGAACTAAAACAAAGGGAGTTGGTGCTTCCTAGGGTTTGTGCCCTAAAATAAGGGAGTTGGTTCTTCCTAGGGTTGGTTCCATGAAAAAGGGGATTTGTGTCTCCAAGTGTTGGTGCTCTAAAGAGGATTGATGTCCTTCGCAAAAATAGATAATTCTTTATAAACTTTGTAATGCTTGTTTAAGTATACTTATATAATTGATTGTTTAAATAAAAATTCCATTGTTGACTATAGTGATGATAATTAGAACAACAAATTAATTACTAATTGTTTAAAAAAGTAATACTAATTCACCCTCCTCTCTCGGTATTTCCAACAACTTGTTGCTAGGAAAAACTATCAGCAAACAATAACAAGCACTTGCTATTACAATGCAACTCACACATGAGTTCACTCTTCAGGATTGACAAACCTTCTCTTCAATCTTCAGCTCCAAAATGCTCCAAAAACTGTCCAACATGATCTAAAATTCTCCATCCATGGATGTTCCATCTCCAATCTCTCTTTCTTGCTATCTACTTGTTGTTCATGCCCCAAAAAATGATTGTGTAAAATTGTTATAGTTACTCATATGATTTTTCTCTCCTTTGGATTTCTTGCTTGACTCACACACTTCTCCAATATGATTGTACTCATCCCCCCATGCTCCCAACCATGGGGTGTGATCACTCACACCTACCGTCTTACATGTATTCAATGATTGGCTTTGAGATCACTCAATTAGAAACTAGAAGGTTCATATACCAATAGAAATTTTACGAAAATGGGTTTAATTAATATACATTGGTAATTCCCCCTTGGACCCCTCTAAGACATTCTCCTAGACCCTCCCTTCTCTTGTGGACTAATTCATCCCCCATCTCTGTCCATGTCCCCTTAGCAGCTGGCATCACATTTTATTATTAACATTCAAAAATATTGTTCTCATATTACATCGCTTGGTCATAGCCACATACTATATCTACATTAAGCATTAATTAAACTAGGGATTATAGTGGGAATGCTACATACATTAATTCCGAAAACAATGTTCAGAGAATTGAGAAGGTAGTAGAAAAAATAGCCTCATAGGATAGAAATACTAGAGTTTGAGAAATATAATGGAAATGAAGGCTTTTAGTGAGGGGCCCATCCATATTTATCAATGGGATTATTTGAAGTTGAAATTATGATGAACAACAAGGATGATGTTGTGTGGGAACCAACAGTGCAAGAAATGAAACAATCCTCCATCATGCACTCAACAAAGTCTGGTAACAATTGGGAATCCCATAGTAAACTTGATTTTCATTAATTTTTAAATTATATAATGTTTTAGAAAGTAATATTTTTGTGAAGACAATATATAGGACTCTATACTTATGGGATAGATATGTGTAGATATTAAAATCTTAAAAAAACTCGAGTAAATAATAATGCTTACATTTTGAGAAACTACTAAGCCATTTTGAATTTAATTTTTTTTAATTATATATTAATTTGAGTATATAAGTTTCCACAATGAGTCATATTGCGTGAAGGGCTTATGGATCAAAAATGTGTATAGATTTTTATGAAACGTTCAATGTTTCGAGTGGACACTCCACCCATCATAAGAAACATATATTGACATATATTAATTGACTATATAATTCAACCACAATACTACATTAATACAAATCCATTTATGTTAAAAAAATAAAAAATAATCTACTTCTAAAATTTGGAGAACACCTTGGCTCACAAATGCTAAACATGGAAACTTGAAAATACATCCCTATTACATGGAATTGTCTGTCTAGTACCTACACGTATACACCTAGAAAAATTAATCTACCACGTACACATCACTGCTACGTGGAGAAATACTAATCTATCACATCATCGTTGAAATTTAGAAATCACTTCGAGTTTTTTAAGCATTTGATATAATATATTTCCATAAGTAACCTCTTCACCAATGCTAGACATTAAAAACTTGAAAATACTTCCTCTCAACCTAAAGTCAAAATGTTATGTTTCATTATAAAGTCATTTCCTTTCATTTAGTTAATTTATGTTTTTATCTTATTATGAAAATTTATCATAATTCAGTGTATCAATTAGTAGTGGGGCAATTATTACTCGTTGTTATTGGTGAATATGGATTAACTCATCATTGTTATTGAAGGAAAATCAAGTCACCTGGAATAACCTATTGGTGGTCTGTAAGGGGGCATACTTTCACTCTTGCCAAATGATTCTAAGTCTTGGGTCGTTAACTTGTTTCCTTGCATCCAAAGAAAATGAGCTCTTAGCAAAACAAAACTCGGTTTTAGGTCATACTCCATAACCATTCACTCGATTAACCTATAATAGCTAACGCCATTAAATATGAGTTTCATGTTATATCTATTAAATTGTTTACATTTATTTCCAAGATGAAAACAAAACTACAAAAATATCATTTGCCAAAGACACTTAAATGCTTCATAACATTTCACATCCTCTACCAAAGACACTTAATTGCTTCACAATATTTCACATGTATGCATATGTAAAGAGGTCATAGTCTGAATGTTATACGCTTTTTACTTCCCGACAATTGTCATCGAAATCTCGCAATATAATTATTGGCAAAATCACAACTTTACATTGTTTAAATTGCATTTTTGAATGCATAAATCGATTCCACACCCTCAAAAACTCCAAAACACCTAAAATATATAATCTCAACCGCTAAAATCTACAATTTTCTCAAACTAAAAAAATAAGACCTCCTCTAAACATTTCCAACTCCAAATTTTGAAAATTTGTGATATCATCAATATTATCATATAATAACACAACATCAATGAAAAGATGATGTTGCCATAAGTTACAATGATTCTCACTATTACATGTTACACTTTGATGTTCAAATTATTATTTTTTAAGTATTACTTAAATATTTATATTGATTAAACCTTTACATGGACATGGATAGGTACAATTTACATGGACGTGGAGAGATAGAATTGAGAATATGTTGGTTTCACCATAGCTTTAAAGCCCACCAATAATAAAAAATCATCACCATAGCTTTAAAGCCAACGTTTAAGAAAAAATGACTATATACATATTTTTCAATTCCTAAACAATCAAGGAAATATATTTCCATGGATTTCTTCTCATTCCTAGCAATCACCTAACAAAACTTTCATAGTTTATTTGTTGTGATTAATAGGTTCTAAAAAATTGTCATTCTTGATCCATATTGCAAAATAAACACCACAAGGCATAACTAAACATATCTAAACTTTTTATTGCAAATGTGTTAGTACATTGTCAGTTTCCCTACCTCCATCGTCTTTAATACATTGATCCAAAAATTTTAACATGTTCTATAATCACTTTGGACTATGCTAGATAGAACGATCGACGCACCTGCAATATTTTTTTCTTGCAACTTGGTCTCTAAATCTAAATCATTTGTGGAATTTATATTCAAGAAGTTTCATCCAAGGACCTTGACAAGAAACAATGATATGAAAAATTAATTGATGATGATCTCTTTGCAATGTAATATTGCTTAAAATTTTAAAGGTCTTTTTTTGTTTTGTTTTTTCTACTATTGTATATACAATTAAATAGAGGTATTAGCTTTGCTGCAAGGGTTAATGCTTCTAAAACAATATGAAATTTGTCGATTCTCAGTGATTGGGGATTCAATGGTAATAATTTGACAATTTCTCAAAAATTTAACCCTTCATGAATTCCAACTTTATGTTGGATCCCCACCATAGCTCAACGATTGATGAAATTTTTTTCTTAGTGGGAATTCTACCATATATCGAGCCACTTCAACTCCACAATATATAAGCTTGCAAATGAAGGGTTGAGCTTGCCAATTGGACATTTTAGGAAAAATGGGAGGAGACCTATCATCCACCATCACCCATGAATCACAAAAACTCAATCAATCCAAAGAATGGAGGCATAAGCAACATGGTCAAGTGGCTTGAATCAACAAAGGAGAGTGCCATCCATCAAAGCCACTTTAGCACCTTCATGTCATCAAGTTTCATATTGGAGACAAAGGATTTAATTCATGCGAGGATAACATTGTCCTCCCATGTAATATTAAACCCAATCCTAGTTGGAGTCTGTGCGAATCAATTTTCATACTTGTCCATTGTCCCTTGGGATAGAGTGCTCAATCCTCTTGGGGCAATGCTTATTCTTATTGTGTAGGTAGTTGGGATTATTTTGATTATGCATATGACAAGTTTACTCTCATTATGTAGGTAGAAAGATGCAGGGGATTGGAGGATTATGTTATCTCCAGTCTTGGGAGCAAGGGATATAAGGAATATGGTGAATCCTCATAATGGTTAGTGTGCTCTATCTGACACTCAGATATTAGCAAAGGTGTTCAGAGATGTGAATGAAATTTAGATAAAGGTTAGGATTGCATCTCACTATACAATAGAAGGTGGGGAGGTTGGAAAAAGGAAATGAATGCAAGAATGCATAAACACCCAAATAATGCAAAGGTAGATAATGGGTCTCATCCCCTAGTTAATTGTAATCCAAACCAAACATATACAGATAAGCATTAATTTAAAAAACAATGTTTAGAGGATTGAGAAGATAGTAAAAACAAATAGCCATGTAGAATAGAAAAGCTAAAGTTTGAGACAGATAATGGGAATGAAGGTATTAAGATAAAAAAGCTAAAGTTTGAGAAGGATAATGGAAATGAAGGTATTAGTGAGGGGTTCATCCATCTTTATTAGTGAGATTATTTGGAGCTAATGAACAACAAAGATAATATTGTATACGAACCAATATTACAAGCAATAAAACAATCCTTAATCGTACAGTCAACAAAGTCTAATAATTAGTGAAATCATTTGGACTTAATGAACAACAAAAATGATATTGTGTACGAACCAATATTGCAAGCAATAAACCAATCCTTMGTCATAAAGTCAACAAAATATGATAATGTAAACTTGATTTTTATTAATTTTTAAATTATATTATATTCTGAAAAGTAACAAAGATGATATTGTGTATGAACCAATATTGAAATAATCCTTCATCATAAARTCAACAAAGTATGATAATGTAAACTTGATTTTTATTAATTTTTAAATTATATTATATTCTGAAAAATAGTATTTTTATTAAAACAATATATAAGGCTCTATACTTCTAGGATAGATATATGTACATTTTAACTCTTAAACAAGCCACTGGAATAAATAATAGTGCTTACATTTTGAGAAACTCCTAAGCAATTTTGACTTTAAACTTTTTTTTTAACTATATATTGGTTGGACTATTCAAAGACCATGCTCTATGAATACAAATCCATAACCATTTATGTTTAAAAAATAAAAAATTGAATCTACTTATAAAATTTGGAAAACACCTGGAGTCACCAATGCTAAACATGGAAACTTGAAAAGATGTCCCAATCGCATGGAATTGTCTAGTACCTACACCTAGAAACATTAATCAACCATGTACACATCACTGCTAACGTGGAGAAATACTAATCTATCATATCATCGTTGAAATTTGGAAAGCACTTCCAGTTGTTTAAGCATGTGATGTAACTTATTTCCATAAGTAACTTCTTCACCAATGCTAGACATGGAAAACTTAGATACTTCCTCTCGACAGAAAGTCAAAATGTCAAAATGCCACGTTTGATTATAAGTAATAATTTATTTTTTTATTTAGAGCTACAAAATTTATTATAATTATGTCATTATTTTTAGTGGGATTATGATGGGATGTTATGCACTGATATGGGTTGACTCATTACTTTTATTTAAGGAAAACTATGAAAACCATGTAATCTGGAATAACTTTTTGTTGATTTATAAGGGGAAAGATTTTCACTTTGCCAAATACCTGAGTCGTGAAAGGTTAATCTGTTTTCTTATGTTTAAAGAAGACCCCTTCTTAGTTAAGCAGATCTAGTTTTAGGTCATACTCCAAGACCATTCACTCCATTAACACGACACCAAAACTGTATGGACGAAATCACAATTTTTTGTTATTTAAAGAATTTCCTAGTTTGTTTCAGCCTCTGATCCGAACGAATCGCACATACACCCTAGCACATACTCCTCTAAGCTGAGGACATCCTCGAAAAACAAGAAATTTTACATTTTTTAATACATAAATAAATTCAACCTACTGAAATATGACAACAATTTCTCACCAAATTAAAGAAAAAATAAAACCAAAAAACATATCACTCAATTATTTCATAACATTTCCACACTTATCCGTGGTTAAGTATGCGGCCATTCAGCTTCTATTTTTGGAAGATAGTTTCATATGATTTGTTGGATTGTTCGCCATGGAATCATTTTATGTTCTTCCCCTCTTCTGGGAAAAGGCTTTACGTTCCCAGAATGCATTTATAGGGAGGCGTTTCCATCTCTTTGTGTGTGTTTTGTTAAACCCAAGAAAACGACGACTACTATACGCGAGACCGCAGCGTCACGGGACTAACTGACAATTTTAAATGAAAATTGTCCAGGCGAGCAGAAGGCCATACGCAATTAAAGTATATACAAAATTACAACTCATGTTTACAAACAGAAATCTGGCACGCCAGTGCAACTATTGAAAGCCAAATCTGGTATGACAAACAAGCTGAAATATAAAATATGGCATATTGCTTTTTGGGAACGTCAGAAGTTCAACCAACCTGTAATTATAATCACAATTTCGGGGTCAATCTTGTAATAAAAATATCGTCTTTCCTTTAATAAATTTGATAAAAAAATTCAGAGTGTTATAATATGGGATAAATTTGATGTAGATGAAACTGTGTAACAAGAGGCTTTGCTTAATTTTAAAGCAGTAGTTTTTGGAGGTTTTTTGGCAATTTTTTTAGTTTGATTTTGTTCGAAATCCAGTGATGATAGATTTGAGTGATTAAGTTTGTATAATCTGAGTGTCTCGGGGATTTTTCATTACGCTGAATCCATTTATACATTCAGAAATGCAATTGAAACAACAAAAACCAAATTTACATCACCGGATTGACAATTTTTTTTTTTAAAGGAGACGATTATTCTCTCAAGAAAATAAGAATGAAAAGATACATGTTGGCTCTTGGTTTTGATGTTTGGAAATCTGTAGTAGATGGTTACACTGCATCAGCTACTCCACCCATAGATAATGCAGGAAATAATATTTGCAATGACAACTCAAAAGCAGTCAATGTCATTCTAGGAGGATTAACAAATCCTATATTTGTGAAGGTAATGCATTGTAAGTCGGCTAAGGATATCTGGGACAAACTCGAGTTTATATATGAAGGAGATAACAAAGTCAAGGAATACAAAATACAAACCTACAGAGCTCAATTTGAAAATTTGAAGATGAAAGAAGAAGAGAACATTGTTGAATACCTTCATAGGGTAGATGAGGTAGTTAACTCAATCAGAGCAACAAGCAAAGAACTTTAAGAAAAACCTATTGTAAAAAATATCTTAAGGTCATTACCTATGAAGTATGATGCCAATATTTCCACAATTGAAGATAGACCAGAAATTGACAAACTCACAGTGGATGAGCTCAATGGAATTTTTAGAGCATATGAGATGAGGATAGGACAAGAAAAACCATCAAAAGGAGAAACAACCTTTAGGGATTCTAAAGCAAAGAATAATTAGGAAAATATGTCTAATGAAGATCAGTCACACATATCAGATGTAGAAGAAGCCAACTTTATAAGGAATCTCCAGAAATGATCTAAAAAATATAAAGGAAAGTTACCCTTCAAATGTTTCAAATGTGGAAAAATTGGACACTTTTCCAATAAACGTCCCTATCCTAAGCAGGAGGAAAATGATGATGAAAGAACTTTCAAAGATCAGAAGAACAGAAAAACCAAAGATAAAAGGATGTTCTACAAGAAGAAGAAAACTTTCTTTACCCAAGATGACAATAACTCATCTGAAGAAAGTGAAGAAGAAGAGGCAGAGCTTCTATTTATGGGAATGAAAAATCAAGATGATAATCATTCGGAAGATGAAGAAGAAGTGAACCTTGAGGAAGAATTTATCCGTGCAATTGAAGAACTAAGAAAATATAAAAAACAAAACAAGTTACTAAGGAAAAAACTTCTAGAGTTTGAAGAAACTATAAAATCAAGAGAAAAAGAGGTTTCCAAAATCATTAGTGACTCAGAACAATTGATTATTGAGTTAAAAACCTAACTCCAAGAAACCAAAAGAAAAGAATAATTATTGAATAATGAACTCAATGAAAAACAACAAACATGTAAGATATTGGAAGATGAAATAATTCAACTAAAAGAGAAAATAAAAAAAGAAGACATTCAGTCTAAGCTTGAAAACAACTCAAAAATCTTGAACAACATTCTTAGCAATCAGAGATCATCAAATGATAATACATGACTGGGATATGTCTCTCTACATAACAAAAGAATGATAGAGAACCAATCATCTATGCACATGCTCTTAATAAATCCATAAGAAAAGAAGAAAATAAGGCAAGGATAATACCATCGAAGACTGTCCCAAATAAACAAAAATCTGCACTTCTTACTAAAGAAAAACATGTCAAGAAGAATGGAATCTTCAAAAGGAATCCCTCTAACATAAATCTATATATCTTCCTTAGATCATTTTATTCTTGCAATAATTTTGGATATAAATAAATAAATTGTAAATCCTACAAAAAAAAAAATACAATCCAAGAAATGTTCAAAGATATGAAAACAATAAGAATAATGCAGAAAGGAAAAATTATAATTTATTCTCTCCCTTACAAGACTTCAATATTGAATGCCAAAAGTGAAACAATTATGGTCATAAGGCTAATGAATGTAGATTTCCAAAGTATTCCATGAAGGAAAGTGTCTCCAACATTAAGGAAAATTATAAGAAGATGTGGAGAAGAAAAGCAAAAGTACAAAGGAAGAAAAATGATGAAGATATGGCACTTGAAATAGATAAAATTGACAATAGGAGAATGATGGGTGAAGTGTATGATAAGGTATATGAAAATCAAAGTTATGCATATGAAGTGGACCGATCTCAAGAAAACAAAACTCCTAAAGAAAAATGTGACATAATTACAGAACTTGATAATGTCCTGCAAATAAATTATTCATTACCCAACAAATGGAAAATACAAAAAGAAAATTCTCAAGAAAAGGATAAAGAAGCTTATGTTGCACAAAAAAAAATGATGATGATGATGATGAAATTTCAATAGGATATTAACCAGAAGAATTAAGCGATGGTGATCTTGGAAATTTTCAAACATTATTTTGATAATCGACTAAAACTCCTCCTCAACAAAAATATAAACAAAAAAAAGGAAGGAGGAATTAGGGAAGATGTAAGGTAGCTAGAGAGATAGTGGGAGGGAGTCAGAGTGCCCATAGTGATAATAGTGGAGGCCATTCAATGTAAGGTGGACTAGGTCTACTATATTATTAAATAAGGCCCACTATAGTAGTTAGATATAATAAATGTAAGAGGACTTCTTAGAAGGTTCTACTCTAGAAGATTCCTCCTCTAGAATGTTCTTAGGTGATGGTAGCACTATATAAAAAGGTTCAAGAAATGTAATGAGATATGAAGAGAATTATTTTATTGTGGTTTGTAGAGAACTTTCCTTGGCAGACATTGTGGACAAATATTTTTTATTTTTGCAGTTTTTTTTCGGAGAAAAAAAAAGAGCGTCGCGACATTCCAGAAATTTTTGGTATATTTCTGTGCAAAATTTGAAGAAACAGGTTGTATATTTGATTTCATCTCATAAAAACACCCAAGTTTAAAAAAAAATTGTCTGAAACGGAGTCCGTGAAGTCAAGATATTGAAGTTTTAAAATCTGCAATTTTTTAGGGATTTTTCCGCGGACGGCAGCACAATTTTTTTTTTTTTTTTCTCTCTTCTATAGAAGCAGGAGGCCTAATATGCCAAAATAAATTACATATATGATTTCCTCTTACAATTTCACCCAATTTCAAAAAACAATTCAGCCGAAACGGAGTCCGGGAAGTGAAGTTATGAGCATTTTAAATTCAACAGTATTTTAAGGTTTTTCCAGAAAAAACCGCAATTTTCTGTCGTAACTTATTGGTCTATTTTTTGGGTTTTTTCATGACGACTGAGGGACTGAAGAGTTCATAGGGTGCTCAGATGGCTATTTCTTCTCAAACCCTCAAATAAATTCTACAAATTATTGAAGCATTCAAATCCAAATTGTATGACACATTGGATGCTAGATTGCATGTCCTTGTAGATGACCTCAATGATAGTTTTTGTAGTATTCAAGATTCATTGGATAACATGCAGGAGAGATTTCTTATGGMAAACATCAGAGATGAATATAATCAATAAATATATTCTTTGTATGATTTTGAGGCAGATTGTGATGATTGATATATGGATAGTTGTCATTTATGGGATGACAACCACTTTCATATTTTATTTAATGAATATAATCCACCTTTTGTAGAGAACATTAATGTGACAAATCGAGAGCYAATGATTATTACCAGTGTCCATCCTGCATATTCTACAGTGGTATTATTTCTTCCATATTCTGCTATGACCCTTTTCCACTATGTGGATAGATATTCTTATTTGGATCCACATGACATGTGTCAATCTTTGGAGCATCATTTTGAGTTGATTATTGGGTTYCAAAATATTCCAAGGGGAGTTCACATGAGCACTTGGACATGGGACCCGACCTTACAATGGTGTTTGGACTACTTCAACATGGTGGCTTTCTTTTCTACATGGGACCTTAGTTTTCCAATCTTCTTCAGCATTATGGTCCACAATTATCCATGGGACCCTGGTATATAGTTGTACATCAAGCGTTGAGGACAACACTTTCATAAGGGGGATGGAATGTTAAGTAGCTAGAGAGGTAGTAGTGGGGGCCCAGAGGGCCCATAGTGATAATAATGGAGGCCATTCAATGTAAGGTGGACTAGTTTCACTATATTATTAAATAAGGCCCACTATGGTAGTTAGATATAATAAATGTAATAGGACTTCTTAGAAGGTTCTACTTCTAGAAGATTCCTCCTATAGAATGTTCTTAGGTGATGGTAGCACTATATAAAAAGGTTCAAACAATGTAATGTGATATAAAGAGAAGTATTATCTTTGGAGCGATATTTCAATAGGAGGATGCCCCCTGGAAGAGGCAAGTGAATAGGAGAGGATCCCTTCCATAATAGGATCCATTGTATGGTGTTTCCCTACCCTAAGGTTTTGATATAATAAATCGGTGGTTTTCTATATTGTTTCATATATCTTGTGTAGTGATTGTATTCATATATCTTTGGATCTATTGTGATATTTTGTATTCAGGTATTTGGTTCTTAACAGAAGACTTAAGATTGTTCCTATTGATACCCCTATGAGTATTTAACCACAAAAGAATGAAGAGGCTTTTGGATTACAAATGAATGAATAGATAACTAGCATCATTGAAAGCAACATGGTTTGATGGTATAACTCTATACAGGAACTGACATGGTTTGTTGCGGGTCTTCATATGCCTAGTAACAATGTTGGTTATATATTCTCTCAGTGAAGTTATGTGAATGGTTTCTAAAGAATATTTGTCATGGTACATGGTGGGTACATGTGTGAACTCCATTGATATATCTTATGATAGAGGCATATCATGTGTGATATGACACTTGTTTAAAGTACAATGTTGGTACATTGATAGAGGCACTTGTTGATGATCCTGATATATGCTTAGTTCACTTTTGACACATATTATTGACATATCTTTTGTTTCATGGTTGATGCATGAGATAGTATGTATGATTGGAATACACTTGATGTATGGTGTGGCATGAGTTTATATGGTTGATGCATGGACGGGTCCAAGGATCATTATAGGAAGAGAAGATCATTCTTGAGCAGTTGATGTATGTTATAGTTGAACAATAGTATTTGAAGCGGAAGTAGATTGCAGTGATAACATATTGTTCATCTTGCAGAGAAGATAGAGGGATTTATTCTTATTACCATGATTGGTTACAACATCATGATTCTAGGTGGAGAGATGATTGGCAGCCATGCCACCAACATGTCCTTAGAGTAATATCCCTTGTCCGAATGGGGAGAGACTCATAGACAGGGGGAGCATCACCTCAGGGGGAGTGTCACCATAAAGGGAGCAAGGAAACATCCCTTTTTTCATTGATGTCAAATGGGGAGAAAAAATAGTAAAACAAATTCAATTCCCAAATTTGAATATCAGATCAGTGATAGGGGGAGCAAAGGTACAACCTCATTTGTTTTACATATATTTTTCTCTCAATGCCAAAGGGGGAGATTGTTGGAATTATTGATTGTGTGTTTTCATTGATGAAAACATGAGTCAAACATGTATAGTAATCAATGAAAAAGAAATATCACCTTGGAGAAGAGGAATATCACCTTGGGGCAGAAGTAATTTGTGATCATTGTTGATCACGATACGATCAACAAATGATCCTATGTTCCTGAAGATCACGAGAGATAGCAGGGAGATTCTACAAAGAATACACACACAATCATATCATGGAAAGGATGAAGGAAATATCAAAAGGGAGATCGCATTACAGAACTTCTATCGGGATTGAAATCCCAACAATAAACTCCAAAAGAATCAAGGAAGCATTATGTCCATTGATGTAGTTCTAGGGATGATATTGGACCGTCAGATTGCGCAAAATCCATAGTCTACACAGAGGAATCCCTTGTAAAGGATAAATTTACAGGATCCATTCATTCTCAGTTCAGGACAATCCAAGATCGTTAGATTGAGGTGAAGTCGGAGTTTGGGAAGGATTAAATCTCAATCGTTAGATCTGAAGCAGTAGCAATATGGAATGTTAGATCATATTGAGAAACTTCAGGAAAGATATGGGTCTTTAGATCAATCCCAGACCTTATATTAAATCTCAACCATCGATGACGAAATGGAAGGATAGGATAAGTGGGGCCAAAGGCACGAAGTCCTAAAAAAAATAATGACCATTCGATAGAAAAGTAAATCAACAGTTTGTGATGTATTCAGAATCAAGAAGGAGCGCACTAGATAAAGGCAAAGTGGGACTGAAGTAGGACTACACCAACAGTGGAGATTAACTCAGGGTGATCATAATTGATGAATCTCGAGGTAACACGTCGCGACTATTGATTAGTGTTCGGAGTCCAGTGGAGAAGAGTTGTTTTAACACTTCAAAATCAGAGTATCAAAAAATAATATTCCTCTTCGATACCCTTTGTTCGATGTCCAGAAAGGTAACACATGGAAAATATTGATTAGTGTTCGAAGGAGAAGGTATTCAAAGTCCAGTGGAGAAGAGTTGTTTTAACACTCTGAAATCAGAGTATCAAAAAAAATATTCCTCTTCAATCCCCTTTATTCGATGTCTAGAAAGGCAACACGTAGCTACTATTAATTAGTGTTTGGAGGAAGGTATTCATAGTCTAGTGGAGAAGAGTTGTTATAACACTCCAAAATTGGAGCATCGAAACAAAATATTCCTCTTCAATAACCTTTATTCGATGTCTAGAAAGGGAACATGTGACGACTATTAATTGGTGTTCGGAAGAAGGTATTCAGAGTCTAATGGAGAAGAGTTGTTATAATACTCTTAAATCGGAGTATCAAAAAAGAGTATTCCATTCGATACCATCCGTTTGGAGAACTGAAGAAAGTTGAAGTGGCATCCCTCTGAAGACAAAGAATCAAAGAATATTCCTTTTGAAGCTAGGAGGAGACATGTAGTAAGACAAATACGAAACATGGCCCAATCAACTAATGACAAGTGTCAAAATTCATATGGCACATAAGTTATGTGAAAGTCACAAATCAAGATGATGTGTGGCACACACTATGCATCCACATCATCATTGGTGACGTCAGCATGCCCAAAATTTCAATGAAAAATGTGGTTGTATAGATCTGACCATCTTTTAGAAGGTTAAATCAATGATGAAATTTTAGAAGCGCAGTTTAAATTGCATGGACGTTAGCGAGGAGGAGACAACATGCTTTTAATATGGACCGTCGATTAAAATCGATGATGTGTCGATCTAGGATTGAAAGCGTACAATGGCCAAATGTTAAAGCACCACTATGTTGAAAGAGTGTGGACCATCCACTCAACCCTAGATTAAGTCTTGACCGTCGATTTGTTTTAGCCTCCAGATAAGCAAGAATCGTCAATTCAACAAGAGATTAAACTCCACACTGCCATATCAAGATCAAAGAGAAAGAATCGACGGATGAGATTGAACTTTCGCGATAAAGCCTCATATGTATTCACCCTTGGTCACAGGCCGAGATCATATGTAAAGTGAGGATGAGTTAAAGGGACAACTAGGGTTAACACCTGGTCACTATATATGATCACTTGGTGAAATGAAGTGCATATGGGCTAAAACATAAAACAAGCCCTGCGCCTTATGTATCTAGTTGTTGGTCACAACATTTTGGTTATATGGAAAACAAAGGTGAGTCACAAGCTAGCACCTGTCCATTCCAGGTACAAGAAAATGCACCAGATAGTGAAGTAGCAACTTGATTCAGATCTATTGAGAACCGAGGATGGAGCGAAAGCGTGGGATTGAAATAATGAAGTCAATCCATGCCTGTGATTGACTCTTAAAAGATTGATCAACATATATATGATGACAAATTATCCCTTTCACGATATTGTATGAATAATAATAGAGGAAGCATAAATGGAGATTAAGTCCTTAGTAACGAGCCCATGATCATTTGAAAATAATGGTTTGAAGGAAGTGCATGTTTGGAGTTATTCAAATCCAGAACAAGTAAAATAATCAGTGATGGGTTAAAATGTTGAAACAATTTGCTAGGGATTTGAAGTCTTTAACAAACTATTAATAATAATAATAATAATAAAAGTTATTATTGTTAATTTAAATGAAGAGGTGAAATGGTTCAAACAAAGGGACAAAATGCTTCAAATCTCACATAAGTTGGAATATTATATAAACATAAATATATGGTGAGAAGAAAGAATCTATGTAGTCCAGATCAGAAGATCAAAAGCAGAAGAAGATTCCAAGAAGGAAAGATGAAGATAATTATGCAGTGAGGGTGGAAGGGAGGAGCAAGGAAGGATTCGTATCCTTGTCTAAGTAAAGTGTGAAAATAAGGGAGTTGGTGCTTCCTAGGGTTGTTGTCCTAAAAAAAGGGAGTCGGTGCTTCCTAGGGTTGGTGACCTAAAACAAAGGGAGTTGGTGCTTCCTAGGGTTGGTACCCTAAAATAAGGGAGTTGGTGCTTCCTAGGGTTGGTGCCTTGAAGAAGGGGATTTTTGTCTCCAAGAGTTGGTGCTCTAAAGAGGATTGGTGTCCTTCACAAATACAGATTATTCTTTATAAAATTTGTAATGCGTGTTTAAGTATACTTATATAATTGATTATTTAAATACAAATTCCATTGTTGACCTATAGTGATGATAATTAGAATAACAAATTAATTACTACTTGTTTAAAAAGGTAATATTGATTCACCCCCCTCTCTCGGTATTTCCAACAACTTGTTGCTAGGAAAAACTACCAACAAACAATAACACGCACTTGCTATTACAGTGCAACTTACACATGAGTTCACTCTTCAGGATTGACAAACCTTCTCTTCAATCTTCAGCTCCAAAATGCTCCAAACATTTTCCAACATGCTCTAAAATTCTCCCTCCATGGATGTTTCATTTCCAATCTCTCTTTCTTGCTCTCTACTTGTTGTTCGTGCCCCAAAAAATGATTGTATAAAATTGTTGTAGTTACCCATATGAATTTTCTCTCCTTTGGATTTCTTGCTTGACTCACACACTTCCCCAATATGATTGTACTCATCCCCCCACGCTCCTAATAACCATGTGATGTGATCACTCACACCTACCGTCTTACATGTATTCAATGATTGGCTTTGGGATCACTCAATCAGAAATTAGAAGGTTCATATACCAATAACAATTTTATGAAAATGGATTTAATTAATATATATTGATAATTCCCCCTTGGACCTCTCTAAGACATTCTCCTATACCCTCCCTTCTCTTGTGGATTAATTCATCCCCCACCTCTGTCCATGTCCCCTTAGCAGCTGGCATCACATTTTATTATTAACATTCAAAAATATTATTCTCATATTACATCGCTTGGTCATAGCTACATACTATATCTACATTAAGCATTAATTAAACTAGGGATTATAGTGGGACTGTTACAGGCATTAATTTCGAAAACAATGTTAAGAGGATTGAGAAGGTAGTAGAAAAAATAGCCCCGTAGAATAGAAAAGCTAGAGTTTGAGAAAGATAATGGAAATGAAGGATTTTAGTGAGGGGCCCATCCATATTTATCAATGGGATTATTTGAAGTTGAAATTCTGATGAACAACAAGGATGATGTTGTGTGGGAACCAACAGTGCAAGAAATGAAACAATCCTCCGTCATGCACTCAACAAAGTCTGGTAGCAATTGGGAATCTCATGGTAAACTTGATTTTCATTAATTTTTAAATTATATAATGTTTTAGAAAGTAATATTTTTGTGAAGACAATATATACGACTCTATACTTATGGGATAGATATGTGTAGATATTAAACTCTTAAAAAAAACTTGAGTAAATAATAATGCTTACATTTTGAGAAACTACTAAGCCATTTTGAATTTAAATTTTTTTAGCTATATATGAATTTGAGTATATAAGTTTCCACAGTCAATCATATTGCGTGAAGGGATTATGGATCAAAAATGTGTATAGATTTTTATGAAACATTCAATGTTTCGAGTGGACACTCCACCCATCATGAGGGACATATATTGACATATATTAATTGGCTATATAATTCAACCACAATACTACAWTAATACAAATCCATAATCATTTATGTTAAAAAAATAAAAAATAATCTACTTCTAAAATTTGGAGAACACCTTGGCTCACAAATGCTAAACATGGAAACTTGAAAATACATCCCTATTACATGGAATTGTCTAGTACCTACACCTATACGCCTAGAAGCATTAATSTACCATGTACACATCACTGCTACGTGGAGAAATACTAATCTATCACATCATCGTTGAAATTTAGAAAGCACTTCGAGTTTTTTAAGCATTTGATATAATATATTTCCATAAGTAACCTCTTCACCAATGCTAGACATTAAAAACTTGAAAATACTTCCTCTCAACCTAAAGTCAAAATGTTATGTTTGATTATAAAGTCATTTCCTTTCATTTAGTTAATTTATGTTTTTATCTTATTACGAAAATTTATCATAATTCAGTGTATCAATTAATAGTGGGGCAATTATTACTCATTGTTATTGGCGAATGTGGATTGACTCATCATTGTTATTCAAGGAAAATCAAGTCACCTGGAATAATACATTGGTGGTATGTAAGGGGGCATACTTTCACTCTTGCCAAATGCCTTTAAGTCTTGGGTCATTAACTTGTTTCCTTGCATCCAAAGAAAATGAGCTCTTAGCAAAACAAAACTCGGTTTTAGGTCATACTCCATAACCATTCACTCAATTAACCTATAATAACTAACAACATTAAATATGAGTTTCATGTTATATCTATTAAATTGTTTACATTTATTTCCAAGATGAAAACAAAACTGCAGAAATATCCTTTGCCAAAGACACTTAAATGCTTCATAACATTTCACATCCTCTACCAAAGACACTTAATTGCTTCACAATATTTCACATGTATGCATATGTAAAGAGGTCATAGTCTAAATGTTATACGTTTTTTACTTCCCGACAATTGTCACCGGAATCTCGCAATATAATTATTGGCGAAATCACAACTTTACATTGTTTAAATTGCATTTTTAAATGCATAAATCGATTCCACACCCTCAAAAAATCTAGAACACCTAGAATATATAATCTCAACCGCTAAAATCTACAATTTTCTCAAACTAAAAAAATAAGACCTCCTCTAAACATTTCCAACTCCAAATTTTGAAAATTTGTGATATCATCAATATTATCATATAATAACACATCAATGAAAAGATGATGTTTCCATAAGTTACAATGATTCTCACTACTACATGTTACACTATGATGTTTAATTTATTATTTTTTAAGTATTACTTAAATATTTATATTGGTTGAACCTTTACATGGACATGGAGAGGTACAATTTACATGGACGTGGAGAGATAGAATTGAGAATATGTTGGTTTCACCATAGCTTTAAAGCCCACCGATAAGAAAAAAACATCACCATAGCTTTAAAGCCAACCTTTAAGAAAAAATGACTATATACATGTTTTTCAATTCCTAAACAATTCAGGAAATATATTTACATGGATTTCTTCTCATGCCTAACAACCACCTAACATAACTTTTATAGCTTATTTGTTGTGATTAATAGGTTCTAAAAAAAAATTCATTCTTGATCCATATTGCAAAACAAACGCCACAAGGCATAACTAAACATACCTAACTTTTTGTTGCAAATGTGTTAGTACATTGTTGGTTTCCCTACCTCCATCGTCTTTAATACATTGATCCAAAAATTTTAAACATGTTCTATAATCACTTTGGACTATGCTAGATAGAACGATTGACGCACCTACAACATTTTTTTCTTGCAACTTGGTCTCTAAATCTAAATCATTTGTGTAATTTATATTCAAGAAGTTTCATCCAAGGACCTTGACAAGAAACAATGATATGAAAAATTAATTGATGATGATCTCTTTGCAATGTAATATTGCTTAAAATTTTAAGGGTCTTTTTTTTTAGTTTTTTCTACTATTTTGAGGATGAAACTATCTACAATTAAATAGAGGCATTAGCTTTGCTACAAGGGTTAATGCTTCTAAAACAATATGAAATTTGTCGATTCTCCGTTATTGGGGATTCAATGGTAATAATTCGACAATTTCTCAAAAATTTAACCCTTCATGAATTCCAACTTTATGTTGGATCCCCACCATAGCTCAACGATTGATGAAATTTTTTGCTCAGTGGGAATTCTACCATATATCAAGCCACTTCAACTCCACAATATATAAGCTTGCAAATGAAGGGTTGAGCTTGCCAATTGGACATTTTAGGAAAAATGGGGGGAGACCTATCATCCACCATCACCCATGAATCAATCCAAAGAATGGAGGCATAAGCAACATGGTCAAGTGGCTTAAATCAACAAAGGAGAGTGTCATCCATCAAAGCCACTTTAACACCTTCATGTCGTCAAGTTTCATATTGGAGACAAAGGATTTAATTCATGCAAGGATAACATTGTCCTCCCATGTAATATTAAACCCAATCCTAGTTGGAGTCTGCGCGAATCAATTTTCATACTTGTCCATTGTCCCTTGGGATAGAGTGCTCAATCCTCTTGGGGCAATGCTTATTCTTATTGTGTAGGTAGTTGGGATTATTTTGATTGTGCAGATGACAAGTTTATTCTCATTATGTAGGATTACGTTATCTCCAGTCCTGGGAGCAAGGGATATAAGGAATATGGTGAATCCTCATAATGGTTGTTGTGCTCTATGTGACACTCAGATATTTGCAAAGGTGTTCAGAGATGTGAATGAAATTCAGATGAAGGTTAGGATTGCATCTCACTGTACAATAGAAGGTGGGGAGGTTGGAGAAAGGAAATGAGTGAAAGAATGCATAAACGCCCAAGTAATGCAAAGGTAGATAATGGGTCTCATCCCCTAGTTAGTTGTAATCCAAACCAAACATAGACAGATAAGCATTAATTTAAAAAACAATGTTTAGAGGATTGAGAAGGTAGTAAAACACAATAGCCATGTAGAATAAAAAAGGTAGAGTTTGAAACAGATAATGGAAATAAAAATATTAGGATAAAAAAACTAAAGTTTGAGAAAGATAATGGAAATGAAGGTATTAGTGAGGAGCTCATCCATATTTATTAATGAGATCATTTGGAGCTAATAAACAACAAAGATGATATTGTGTACGAACCAATATTACAAGCAATGAACCAATATTACAAACAATAAAACAATCATTCATTATACAGTCAACAAAATCTAATAATTAGTGAAATCATTTGGAGCTAATGAACAACAAATATGATATTGTGTACGAACCAATATTGCAAGCAATAAAACGATCCTTCGTCATAAAGTCAACAAAATATAATAATGTAAACTTGATTTTTATTAATTTTTAAATTATATTATATTCTGAAAAGTAACAAAGATGATATTGTGTATGAACCAATATTGCAAGCAATAAAACAATCCTGCATCATGTTGAAATAATGTAACTGCAAAGAACATTCTTATTATTATTGGATTAAATCCCCATTGCGGATTAATCATGTCATTATTATTATTATTGTTATTGGATTAATCCCCATTGTGGATTAATCATGTTGGTATTTGTATAAGGACCAAATTCCCTTTTGTGGATTGGTCATCGGATAATTACAAAGGGAAAAATAAGAAGTCGGCCCTAGCAGTTATTATGGAAGAACCAGAATTAATTAAAGGTGGGTTTACCCACCCAGAGTGAGAGGTCGGCCCTGCCAGTTGTGACCTTTCACACGTGCCAGTCTTGTATAAATAAGAGGCTAGCACCTCACTTCAAACACACAACTCACTTGCTCATTTCTCTTATGAGGCAAGCTGCAATTACCAGAGAGAGGAAAAGAAGAGTGGCACATCTCTTGGGGAGGAATTTCTGTATTGGTTTGAGTTATCTCTTGAACATTGTATAAGCTATTTTATGATAAGGAAGTTTTTGTTGGGTTTTCTTCCCCTAGAGGGTTTCCCAGGATAAATGTTGTGTCTCTTGTGAATGTGTATTTCTCAGTGATCTTGTTCATATTTTATCTTATCTATTGAAATGCAAAGAACTATAATAATGGCATAAACATTAACATGGTATCAGAGCCAACTTGAAGGAATCATATTTCACAAGAGGAAAAACGTCACTGTTACCATACCCAAAAATTAGGGTTTTGCAAAAGTGAATCTTTTCAGCTCCCTAACCACCTAGAAAGCTGTGCCCTCCCCCAAGGATCATTTTGGCACTTAGAGCGCACTTTTTCAGTGGCTAGATCTCCCGGAAAGTGAAACCCTAGTTTCACAAAGTACCAAAAAACCAGAGTTCCAGAAGTACCAGAAGTACCAGACTACCAGAAGTACCAGAGTACCAGAAGTACCAGAAAACCAGAAGCACCAGTCCAGAAATCTGCAGATCAGATTTGAAGGCATAAAAGTTGGATTTTCAAA